>WOGP01003060.1:0-17954 GCA_015342065.1 Leptinotarsa undecemlineata
AGTTTTGCTTATATGCGCACTCAGTATTTTTGACCATTTAATAAATTTTGTTGTAAGTTACATTCGTTTAATAATCACCCGTCAACTTTTTTTCCCTAAAGAGATCTAAAAAAAATTATTGCCATTTTTAACATGGCAATAATTGGAATTAACAGTGTCTCTCAGTCAAAAAATCAAAATCAAACTCTGTTATACTTTGCCAATCTTTCGCTTCTATTGGGAAGCTTCTTCAAGGCCTACATTACAATTCATCCTTACAATAAAAATGAGTGAAAAACAATTATTGAAAATATAAATTGACGAAAGAGTTAAACATATATAGGATTTTTTGTAGGTTTGACAAATGTCATACCTTCACATAAATGTCATTTCTCAATGGGTATGATGATTTTATAATTTTGACTCAAAAGAAAGATTTACTGATTGATACAATTTTTATTATTATTATGTTTCTGATGTTGTTCCAGTAAGTTAATGTATATGCTGCTGAGATTATCAATGTCAGTTTTCTTATTCATACAATCAGAAGGCTTATTAATTTCAACCATTTCAAGAAAAAGACGTTTGGAAATATTTTTTTCTGTATGTAAAACTTTGATATTGTAGTAATTTGGTTGTAGTAATTTGGTAATATGTTTATGTTATGTTTATGTTTCGTTAAATGAAACTGTTGAGAACTTTTCTCATGTGGAATTTTAATAATTCAAGATTCAAGCAATAACAAAATTTATGAAAGTTTGCGCATTTTCATAAATATTAGAATGTACAATTCAATTACATACTTCCGGTTTTATTTTAAAGAATCAATGCGCAGAACACAACATCTGCATATTGGGAAAGCTTTCTACGTCTGAGTATTCTCCCCTTTTAATATCTACAGATCAGTTCTGTAACTGTTCCCAACATGGTAATTGAAAATATTCATATTTATAGTCAAAATAAAGTTAAAATCTTCATTTGAATTTACAGTTTTTTTCGTAACCAATAGTTTTTTAACTTAATTTGGTAAAGAGACATAACGATGAAGGAGGATTATTTTAAAATTTGTGAAGCATATACCGAATTTATCAAAAAATATTCATACTAAATTTCTAATTATCCACTTTTCTTTTGTTTATTTCAATTTAGAGATTTTTGCACGTGATTTATTATGAATATTAATATATTTAAAACGGTATTTGCTATTATCAGCTCGTATTTTTTTATGGAGTCACGAAATCTTTGTTTATCATTTTAGTTTTCATTATTTTTTGAGAATATTCATTTTTATGGTAAACTAGTGATGAAACTCGAAAAGTATAACACAACACCTTCAAATATTTTGTTCGACTCGAAGAAAAATATAGTTACTTTTCCAGCATGATCAGAATTTGTTCATTGGTTACTTCAAATTTGTAATCTACGAGAATAACCGAAGAAAACATGTTGATTCGAGTTCTCATTGAAATTGAGGTGTCCCACTGAAAAAAAACCATTGCAAGTCGATTTTAAATTTATTTTTTCGCTATTCTCTATCCCGTATATAACTGAAAGGTTTCATTAAATTAAACAGAGTATAATGAAAAGAGAAATGAAAATTTCTATGTTTTTTACCACTTTTAGTTCTAACTAACGTTACTGCAGTTTCGTCCTATATGGACATTCTCAAACTTATACAATAAGTATAAGTAACTTATACAATAAGTATAAGTAACTTATACAATAAGTATAAGTAACTTATACAATAAGTATAAATTTGAAAATGTTCATATAGGACAAAACTGCAGTAA
Organism: Leptinotarsa undecemlineata; assembly: GCA_015342065.1. Classification (NCBI taxonomy): domain Eukaryota; kingdom Metazoa; phylum Arthropoda; class Insecta; order Coleoptera; family Chrysomelidae; genus Leptinotarsa; species Leptinotarsa undecemlineata. The sequence goes on from WOGP01003060.1 coordinate 1,770, forward strand.
CTTTAGTTACAATTAAAGTGGTAAAAAACATAGAAATGTTCAATTCTCTTTTCATTATGATCTCCTACCAAGTAATAACGGCTACATCCATCAATTAATTAAAAGGAGTATATTTATAGAGACATAAGTTTTCTTTCGGAAGAAAAAGAAAAGCAATTGAGTTCAAAATATACTGTTCACAAATATGTGTAGATCGTGCATAGAAGTTGCTTTCAGATACCAACTGAAAGAAGAAGCCCACCTGCAACAACTACTTTCACATGAACATTGAATTGAACTAAGGAAAAAGTACTTTCGAAACAATCGGCTCATTTTATCTATAATACCTATATCTACTTAACTCACTTACCAAATAGCTTGTCAAGCCGTTCCTTATCCCTAAGATGCCACGCTGGCTTTGTACCTTTTGCACAAGGAAATACATATATAATTGAGACTGGAAGCTTTTTTTTATTTCATTTGGAGAGATAAGAGTTCAAAAAATTTTCGTGTGTAGATACGATTTTCTTTTATGTTAAAAATGATAATTCAGAATGTTATTTTTATTTCAGTTGAATGACCCAAAATGAAAGAAATAATAGGATTCATTAAAAGTTTGTTCACCACATTTTTTTGAACTCTATGAACGAAAAGATCTTGAAACTTATAGCCTCTCTTGTCATAACAGCTCTTTACAGAAGTGTCTTGTCAACTTGAGAATAGAGATGGAGCCTCTAGTCAACATATACAGCGATCGATACTCATTATTCAAAATATTTGATAAAATGAATCTGTTTGCTCTTGTTTTTTGGATTTATTTCTTCAGGAATAGTTTTAAATATCAGTATATACTTTCGTCGGTTTTTGACAACAGCTTATTTTTTAATGAAAATAGGTTGCAAGAAGTTTCGTTGTTTTCAACACTTTTTTTCAATCTCATTTGCTGAAGTAAATTTTTATGTGTGGAAATTCAAGAAGTACAGACTAATATAGGTATACTTGTATGTATAATCGGTTTCGGCTCGGAAAAAAATATACTTTTCGATTATGCACATAATTTGATTTACCAGTCACATTTAGTATGCAATAAAAAATTTCGAACGAGATTTGTTTATTCATGTTATCTTTCAAATATTAAGTGCTCTACTCAAAGAAATTATCTGAAAAGATTTGAGATTATTTATATTTGCGTCTCTCTGTGCCGTATATAAATGTTTAATATTCAAACTAGGTAAACACGGTTGAAAACGTTTCAATAATAACTTGAAAAATACAAATGATCAAAGTTAGTATCTACAATGGTCTTCGGGAGATAACTGTTATCATCCGAAGATGATTACAGATGCTAACAGTCGAAACGTCGTGACGTAACTTGGTTTGGAAACTTTTAATTTATAATTTTTTGTAAATATTTTTTAATTTTCAGCTTGTCTTAATTTTCCGATTTTTTTTTATGGTTGTTGCTTGTATATTATTTCTTACTAATTTCAGTTCAGTTTCAGTTAATAAAATTGTTATTTTTCGGTTAATCTTTTTAATTTTCTTACATATTCTTTCAAGGATTTCAAATCAATTTATATAATATCAGACAATGGAAATTGAACTGCTGAAATGAACCACTAAACATTGTCAACCACATCCTAACAAATAAAGAAGTTACAGAAAGATTACAGAATAGATCATTTAATCATAATAAATTTAAGAAAATATACATATACATTGGATTTGAGTATAGCATGTCTTAAAAATCACAATAAAATTCATATTAAGAACCCTCATTGTTGAATATACTGATAAATCTTTTGAATAAAAATGTAAAGAACTCTAATAGGAAAGGTAGTATGGTTACTATAAACACCTATACGAACATTAAATAGATATAAAAATATAGTTTTTTTATAGAATAGAACATTTAATGGTAATAAATATCAGAGAAAAGTTATATTTACATTGAATTTGACTATAGCAAGTCCCCAAAACCACTATAATTATAAGAACCCTCACATTGTTGAATAGAAATATAAAGAGCTGTACTAGTAGATGTATCATAGTCACTATAAATACTGAAAACATGAAATAGATATAAAATATATAGAGTTTTTATAGAATAGAACATTTAATCATAATAAACTTCATAGAAAAGATACATAAAAAATATAGAGTAAATAACATTCGGAGATAGACAGCTCAAACGAGAAATGTCAAAGGTTTCCTTTAGTACGGTTGGTACCTTTGGCCGTAGCTCTCAAAAGCAGCACCTCCATAGTATTCATAACCTGGTCCGTATCCACCGGTATTTCCATAGCCGTTATCGTATCCCTGTTGGCCATGGTTGAAACCCGGCCCTCCAAAACCCCCTCTGCCACCTCGGCCTCCCCGCACACCACCGCGGCCTCCTTGCAGACCACCGCGACCTCTTTGCAGACCACATCGGGCTCCTCGTCCCCCCATCATTGGTCCACTCATTTGATTGAATTCAGAGTTGGCTTGTTTTACATCTACTTCTTTGCCATTAATCATTTGTTTGGGATTCTTAATCAAATCTCTAACAACTTTTTCTGATTCGAAGGTTATGAAACAGAAACCTTTCCGTTGGTTTTTCACTTTATCGAAAGGCATATGAGTTTCTGCAATGGTTCCATACTGTGCGAAATGACATTTGATGTCGTCATCGGTAAGCTCGGCCGTTAACCCACCAACAAAAATTTTGCCCTGCCTACCCTTTGCTTTTTTGGGATCAACTTTTTTTCCGTTGATTATGTGATCTCCAGCCTCTTCAACCTTGCTCAATGCTTCCATCGATTTGAAAACGATGAAGGCGAAACCTCTTGACCGACCAGTAATTGGATCTGTTTTTATTTTGATGTGTTCGATCTCACCATACTGTCCAAAGTGTTCCCTCAATTCCTTCTCGCCAGTTTGGAAATGCATTCCTCCAACGAATAATTTTCTATCATCAGCACTAGTATTATCGACTGTCACTGGAGCGTCACTAGAAACAGGCATATCTACGCCACCGTTATCACTTTGGAAATCACAATTTTGTTGAACTTGTTCAACTGAAGACATATCTTGTCCGGCTTCCATTGTCGAAGATTATGTTGGAGAAATACCTGACTGTAAACTATAAACACAACTTCACTTGGGACTGGTCAAGATAAATTGACTACTACTATGAAAAAGTTGAAAAGTTACCTCCTTTATAGGAAACACCCCATTCACATATCCGGTAAATCATCAAATCTGCCAACTTAAAACGTTTCGGATAATCCTCTATTGCCTGTGTTGATTACATCTCTGGCAAAATATTTTGTGATTATACGGTTCTCGAAATTGTTTAATGATAAATTTCAATCATAGGCGAATCAAGGACTTTACTGTTTCAGGAGTTTTATCTGCAAAAATTATGTCGCATACTGATTGAAAAATGTGGACACACAGGTTTTTTTTTAAATACTGTCTTAACTGATGATGAAATATAGTGGATTTCATTGTAGTTCGAATTCATTTCGTACATTGTCAAAGAAATCTTTTTCTAGGTTATTAATGCTTTCCAGATGGTGTTTCGTATGCTTTATTTTCATCTCCTGAAAGAGTAGGTATATCAGCCTTCCATTATTTTCGGGTTCAATAGCCATTTTGTGGGGAATCGAAACCACTGATAATATGAGTAGTGAATCAAAACCGCTGGTATCTGAAATGTAGATGATTATTATATTTTTTCATCAAATTGTTAAATATAAAATAAATTTTCGAATCATGTTACGAAGTTCTGGTGATTTTTTTAAAATAATATTTATACCACTAAGAAAGGGAAATAATTTTTGTATTTATCAAATATTGGTAAACAAACCGAAAAAACACTCATGTTAAATAAAATATCTCATTAATGCAGGCTACCGTTTTTTGACAGTCTGCCGCATGAAATGAAAGCCGCAGGTGTTTTTAAGTGTAAACTCAAGGAATTCCTAGTCAGAGAATGCTTTTACACTGTTGATGAATTTGAATCTTTTCTGTTTTCATACTTCAAGTTAATCATTATTGTTATAACTTCAAAATCAAAATGTGCTTTATGTCTGAAGATTTACATTGACAAATCTTTGTTAAAATAATTCTAGAAACAAATTCAACATAATAGCTATTGCTACTTAAATATAGAATGAAGAAAATACTTTTGTCTAGTTTCTAATTTGTTTATTTATTCGTTACGACCGGTTTCGGCTTATTAGGCCATTTTAAAGTACTTGAAAATGGCCTAATAAGCCGAAACCGGTCGTAACGAATAAATAAACAAAGTAGAAACTAGACAAAAGTATTTTCTTTATTCAATATGAATTTCTACAAAATAAATAAGTCATCAATCGAACGAGCTATTGATACTTGTCAAGTTATAATTATTTGAGTAATGTTCTCGAAAACTATACACTATAAAATAATATACATTGGCAGTAGAATGAAATTTTGGGTGGTTGTTGAACATATGTACAAATGACAAAAAAAATAACAAAAGAAAATAACAATTAGTATTTACATAGCACAATACATCACTTGCACGAATATAGCCAATAAGGGTGTATTTGGAAAGTTTTCAATATTAATTACATAAAACGAGTCAGCCACAAGTCGAATCAAAAATTGTCTTGATAGTACTCTGACAAATTATAATAGGCTCTCTCACAAAAGAATCCTTCAAAACTTTCCTAAAGTTTACGTTATTGCATGCAAATTTCAGATTTGATGGTAGGAGATTGAACATTTTCAATCCATTATTAATGAAAGAGTCTTTAATGAGGGAATATATTTGAATGGCAAATTAGTCGTTTCTTTGTCGAGAGGCGTTTGTGTTAATTGAAAATCGATTTTGATGTTTTGCTATGAGACATATAGTTTCAATAATAAAAATAGATATTACAGTGGGTATTTTCTTTTCCTTAAACAGTGGTCTGCAAGAATCTCATGGTTTTGCTTTACATAGAAAACGTACAGCTCGTTTCTGTATAACTAAAATTGATTGCAGTGTTGTCAGAGTACAAGCACCCCAGAAAGGAAGTCCATATCGTAGATGAGATTCTATTTGAGAGTAGTATGAGATTCTATATTTGACAGCAGCGAATCCCAACTCATGAGATGTCAGCCTCACAGCATAAGACCCTGAGGATAACTTCGATTTGAGACTTTTGGTATGGTCTTCAAATTTCAAATCAGTGTCCCAGTGGATAGTCCCAGAAATTTGGTTAGTGGTTTATTCTCAACAAAGATGTTGTCAATTCGTAAATTGCTGATGGAACATTTGAAGGAATGTACGTTCGTTTTAACTGAAAAGAAATGTCTTGGTAGAAAACTACTATGTGGGAAAGTAAAAATCGTTCTTTTATCTAAAAATAGTAATACGTATAAAGGAGCTGAGATCTTTTACGTCCCTTCTAGAATTAATTTAATGAATTGATACTTTTCAAGGAAGATAAAAAAACACAAAAATCAAATTTAAGAGACTGAAATCAACAAAGTATTGGAAAATTACGAAAGTGTAACTACTTAACTCTTGTAGGGAATATATTACATATAATATCGAATATATAGAGACTTTGCGATAACTATTGAAAGTTTCCATAACAAAAATATAATTAGTCTCCAACGCTTTTTGTATTTTTATCAGTCTTTAGAAACACACATTTCTCGAACACGACAATACAGTTTTATAGAAAATGCTTGTAGATTCATTAGATTTACAAAAAAATTCAAGTTTATAAGATAAAATTCCAAGCTAATAAAAACGAAATTCGACAGACATGGTAGTGTATAGCTTAATTCCTATATTATCTATTCATTTCAATATATTAGCTGTAGGAACAAAATTTGAATTATTTCTTGTATCGTGTTAGTGAATATTCTTGTGAGCAACTTCACTCGCAAAGTTCTGATGAACAATTTCATAAACAATAACTGAATATAGGGTCATTATTTTAAGTTTCACAAATATTGGTCTACACTTTCCATCGTAATTGGCACAGATTATGCTTCTTATTGTAGATTTTTGAATGAGAAATATTCTACCAAGACGTACCTTTGATGCATTACTACAAGATATTATACCTAAGGACTGAATGAATAGTCGGATTAGTGAATGAAAATAAAGATTTCATAATGTAGGTATACATAGTCTTAGAAATATTTTTGAAAACAATTATTTTTCAAATCAGGCAAAATGAAATATTCATAAAAATGATTTGATTTATCTAATCATGCGGAACGTATTAATGTTCTTAATAATATTAAGAACCCTCTCCATCTTAAATTTAAAATAGTGGCAGTTCTTTTGAATGAAAATATAAGAAGCTGTGCTAGTAGAGGTATTATGGCTACTATAAACATATATACGAACATAAATTAGATATAGAAAGTAATTCAGTTTTTATGTAGAATTTAAAATTTAATCACACATTCACAGAAAAGTTACACAAGCAAAATAAATTAGTTATCTTTCAGTACGGTTGGTACATTTGGCCATAGCCCCCAAAAGCAGCACCTCCACAGTAGTCAAAAACTGGTCCATATCCACCGGCATTCTCATAGCCGCTGCCGAACCCTTGTTGGCTATGATTAAAACCCGGTCCTCCAAAACGCCCTCTGCCACCTCGGCCTCCCCGCACACCACCGCGGCCTCCTTGCATACCACCGCGGCCTGCTTGCATACCACCGCGGCCTACTTGCATACCACCGCGGCCTGCTTGCATACCACCGCGGCCTGCTGTCATACCACCTCGCGCTCCTCGTACTCCCATAATTGTTCCATTCATTTTGTTGTTATCAGAGTTGGCTCTCTTCACATCGACTTCTTTACCCTTAATTGTTTGTTTTGGGTTTTTAATCAAGTCTCTAACTACTTGTTCGGATTCGAAAATAATGAAACAAAATCCTCTTCTCTGGTTTTTTACCTTGTCGAACGGCATCTGAGTGTCTGCTATGGTTCCAAACTGCGCGAAATGAGATTTGATGTCGTCATCGCTAAGGTCAGCAGTTAATCCACCAACGAAAATTTTGCCCTTTCTTCCCTTTGCCTTTTTGGGGTCAACTTTCTTGCCGTTGATAATATGATCGCCAGCTGCTTCCACTTGGCTCAATGCTTCAACCGTTTTGAACACGATGAAAGCGAAGCCTCTTGACCGTCCAGTAGTGGGATCTGTTGCGATTTTGATATGGTCAATCTCACCGTACTGTCCAAAGTGATCACGTAATTCTTTTTCACCGGTTTGAAAATGCATTCCTCCGACGAATAATTTTCTGGCGTCATCATTACCACCATCGACTGTTGGAGGGTCACTGGAAGCCAGAATATCTGAACTAACAGCAGCAGGAAAATCTGCGTTAACAGAAGTAGTATCTGCACTAACAGAAGTCTTTTCTGCGCTCACAGCAGCAGGAATATCCGAGCCACTAGTATCATCACCTTGGAAATCGCAGTTTTGTTGTTCAACCGACCGCATATTTTGTTCGGCATCCATGGTCTAAGATTATGTTTGAGAAATACTTGACTGTGAACTATAAACTTAACTTCACCTAAGACTGGCCAAGATAAACTGAACACTACAATGAAAGTATAGTAAAGTTACCTCCTTTATACGGAATAAATCAGGTAAATCATCAAATATGCCAACTTAAATCGTCTTAGATAATCCCCATTTATCTCAGGTCAGGAATACCAACCTGTACGGCGAATACTACACATTCACCATTTTCGATTATTTATGTTAGTTGTGATTTGATGACATACTTCCCAGAAGTTATTTACCTCGTTATTTGCTATCTTTTCTCGAAACATTTTGATCGACACAAGCGATCGAAGATTTTTTGATGGGAGTGACAGATTTAGAGTGAAAGTAGTGCGAATTAGACCCACCTGTTATATCCGAATTTATGATGTAACTCCTATTCGACAATTATAGTTCTAATGAGTATATGTTACAGACGGGGTACGTTCAAGAATAACCCCATCCAAATCTCGTTCGAGAAATGACGTAGTTCGTTTTTCTTTCGAATACCAATGATTTCAAAAATTGTGCCCATGCTCCTGTGGGTTTTTGTACTTTCGACTATTCTTTCTTACTACGGTTTTCCTCTACTTCGCTAGCGCTAGACTAGTGGGAACACATAATAAACAGATTCTGTTTTGTAAAACTCGTATAGATGTTTCTAATGATGTGAGAAGGCATAGAAAATAAAGTAATTTTAGAGGCGAATTATTTTTTGTGAGAAACAAACTGTTAAGCTGGAAGTCTGTATATTGCCAACTGAAAAAAAATTTCATCTTCGATAGGACAGGGCGTGGATGTACATTTATTAATATATTAACAATATACTGTCCAGTTATCAAAAATAAGTTAATATAAGCATTTGTACTTTCAGCATATTTGTGTTTAGTTGAATGATTTGAGAATAATCAAGCACCTCAATTAGAAGTGAATACTTTACACATACAAGTACACCAAAATACCAAAGTCGCCAGATCAACATTAATTTAGCAAAGCTATTATCTTGATAATAATCAGAAAATCGATTCTTCACATTCTAACGACAGAGCACAGATTCTATTATGCAATTAAATTGTGACATGGCCTTGTTGACATTCTGTCTGATGAAGATACCAGGATATCTACGTCTGACTTTCCTCTCAATTTTTCGGATTAAGAACAAAAATATTGTCACAGAGTAAAGAACGCGTTATAGATGTAATGATCTAAAGTTATAATGTTGTAATCGAGCGCTCGTTTTCAATGTGAATAGTCAAGACTATCATATGTGTTGTATATACGAAGTTAATTCGAATGGCATGAAAACTAAATAGTTACCGAACGTCGACAGTTTTTTGGCATGACATGGGCAGCGGGGTATAATTCGAAGACTTATCATTATTTTCATGTGGGAGGTTTTATACTGTATATATGTTTTTTACCAAGTTGTAAAAACATAGAAATTTTCATTTCTCTTTTCATTATGATCTCCTACCACCCGGTACATTCGTCTTTTATTTAGCTGTTCAGATTGACTTTGTATAGCCTATAATTTACATAATAATCAACTTATTTATATGAAATGATATAACATATTTATTTTATGTTAGACGTAGTTCTGACGACACCGGGATTTAAGAGGTGATTAAAGAAAAGCTACTAAAATTAGAATAGGGTAGGAACACTCAGATACAGAATTTAAAGCATCAAATTTGGAATTTATTTTTTGCAATTTTTTATGTACTTATGTATATAAATAATAATAATAATAATAATAATAGTTCCCATTTACAGGACAATATAAAATTTTATTTACAATACTTAATCATAAAAAAAAATGAAATGAACAAAAAAAAAACTAATTTTAATTACCTATTTCAAGTACATGTTGCAATTCTAATAATGTTATGAAGGCCAGTGGAGAATAAATCACAATGGGAACAGATACTATTGAAATTCATACACATAACATATATTGGAGAATAAAGCATATTGTTAATTTTTGCTCTGAGAGCCTTCGAACGTACGTACGTGAAACATAACAGCTTCATAGCTTTAATATTATGAAAGTTTCTACAATTTATAACAATGAAAGCATAAGCTCTCAAAGATTCTGAAACATTTTGTGAAGTATGTCTACCAAATGTTAATTTATGGTCGAATATTGAAAATTGTTGTCAAGAATCTGACCAATTTTGAATTGAATGGGGACAAATTAACGATTGTTTGAATTTCATAAAAATGCTGACCAAAAACTAATGACATTTTTTTTCGAATGATACCACGAATTACGGTCCTCTTTAGAAAGGGTACTAGTATTTGAGATTGAGAAGGACCTTCAAGACTGAACTCAATTTCTTGAACATTCAATTTTTTGATGTTTTTTCCATTGAAATTCAAAATGCAGTAGGATAGATAGTATAGATTACATGTATATGCTACTGCATATATGAGAGCCTTTCAAATGACTAGTTCACTTGTTTCCAAACGTGTTATTGTTGAAATAACCACAAGAACTCATTAAATTTTCATTATCTAGAAAAATTTGCGACTATTTCAGACGGATACAGAACTAGTTGCACAATAGTTATGAGAGCTCGAAAATCATAGACAAGAACTACCTACTTTTTTGTAACATACTCGAAAACTATTAACAATAGTTAGATTAAGGAGAAAATTCAGTTAATGATAAATTAGCGATTTTTTTCCTGGTGAAATGTTTCTATATTTTCAAACTATTATTAAACAGTATTAGAAACAGTGGCGTAACGTAGTGGTGGCGAGAGGGGTGACCAGACCCGGGATGCACTTTTTAGGGGCCGGCAAAATTTCACAGTAAATAAAATACTGACTTGCGGAGATTTTCCGTATTTTATTTGGTGTTTGGATTGTTTATGACTTATAATCAGCGAGAATGACTTCTATTACATACCTATATATTAGGTTCGATATTGTTTATAACGTCCCTTTGAGAAAGTACGTGATGCTTTTATTCGTTTTATTCGTAGATATTAAGTTGTTTAGTTGAATTTTCACCAATATACAGTGTAACAAATAGAAGCATGTGAAATCTTATTGCCAGGTTCACCTGTGAAGGTAAACAAAAAGTAATATTGAAAAACATTAGTTTTTGTGAAGAAAAATACAATTTTTATCTAACCATATTGAAATTGTAATGTTGGAACTTTATACACGTGTGGATAGGCCAAACTTCGATAAGTCCTTTCCAACAATAAGCAGTAACTTATCGGGGTGAACTAAAAAATTTGTCGATTCTTCACGTGTATAAAGTTCTCCATTAAAATTTTCATATTTTCCAGGCACTGGAAGGTGAAAATACCCAATGAAAGTCGATAAAAACAATATACAACTTTTGACATGAGTGATTCAAAGAAAAAAATATATATTAGATAGATAATTTTAGTTCAAGCTTTTGTATCATATACATTGTTTAATGTATTAAATCGATATAGGGATTGATTCAATATAAAGTGTATTTTCTTTTTTATTTTGTTGCACCTTTATTTTTTTAAATATTTTCCCAATATCAATTTATTTTACCTATATAAACTAATGAACTATTTCATCTACATACACAGTTACCCGTTATTTTCCCAGTTTCTTTCCCACGCTAGACTAAAATTATTCATATGCCGATCTACAAATTATGAAAGTCTTAAGAAAGTCTGAATATCAAACTGATAATCTTCCTAGATTTTTATTTGCTGAGAGAAGAGGTCTAAATTTTTTCGTGGCTTTATAGGAGTTGCTTTTAATTTATTAGGGATAATTCAATATTATATTATGGTTAGCTGATATGAAACGAATTGTTTATTCATAGAAATATTTCTTTTCTAATATTTTTTCACTTCAATGCTTAAAACTGTATTCACTGGAGTAACTTGATATTTATAGCCTGTTTCTCTTAACGGTTTTCAAATCCTAATTTGTTTTAAAAAACAGAGTCAAATTTCGATTTTTTTTTCAACTTATACAAACTGCATAGTAATTGGTGCTGGTGGTACTCGGACTCGAACATCCTTTCTGCTAATATTATTTTAGAATTTCTTTGAACTACAATAAAATTAGATATAATCCCTTATTGCTTAGGATAATTATTTCATTGACAGAAATTTCTGCACAGTTCATGGAATTGTTAATGCCAAGGGATTATATTCCTGACCTGACCATTTGACAACCAGGGATGAATCCGGAATTTGATTTTAAGAGGTTTTGATATCCCTTAATATTCTTTGAGTAGCTGAAATTTGGGAAACTTTAATTCTTGCTCTTTAATCCCAATACATTGGAATATCCCAGAAAAAAGAAAATTGCAAGAAGAATGGTTTCTACTCGATATCTAACACTTTGAGAAAATTATAATATCATCTACAAAATGTTACAAGAAAAACTTCAAAGTTGATTTCTCGTGAAATGAGCCTGTTGAAAACTTTCCTTTTAGAGCTCAACCCTAGGAAGTTATCAACTCGCTGAATTTTTGTGGAATTTTAATAATTCAAGATTCAAACAATAACAAAATTTATGAAAGTTGACGCATTTTCATAAACTTCGGTTTTTGTTTTAAAGAATCAATTCGCAGAACACAACATCTACAGATCGGGAAATAACGGTATTGGCTTTCTTCATCTGCGTAATCTCCCCTTTTGATATCTACAGATCAGTTCTGTAACTGTTCCCACAAAAAAGTCAAAATGTCGTGGTAATTAAAAATATTCATATTCATAGTCAAAATAAAGTTGAAATCTTCAATTCAATTATCGGATTTCACTATTATTCAAAAGAAAATTGAAATTAATGAAGTAGAGAAGAATCTTTCATTCTAGAATATTTTCTAAAGATGTCGGAAAAGAGTTTGACTTCCTTTCTAGATAGTCATTTTTCATTTTGTAAGATCTTATTCAGGATAATTCTTCGGATAATTATACTTGAATGACAGTTTTCTAAACTTTCCCTGTACTAGTAGTTGGATTTTGTAATTTCCTCACGATTCCAATCTCCCAAACAACATTTTTGTCTAATTTACAGTTCTTTTTGTAACCAATAGTTTTTTAACTTGACTTGGTAAAAGAGACATGACGATGAAGGAGAATTATTTCAAAATTTGTGAAGCATATACCGAATTTATCAGAAAATATTGACACTGAATTTCTAATTATATTCAGTGGAAATGTATCGACTTTTTTTTGTTTATCTCAATTTTGAGATTTCTGCATGTAATTTATTATGAATATTACAATATTCAAAACGGTCTTTGCTATTATCAGCTTGTATTTTTTTATGGAGTCACGAAATCTTTGTTTATTATTTTATTTTTCATTACTTTTTAAAAATATCAATTTTTATTGTGAACTAGTGATGAAAACACGAAAAGTACATCACAACATCTTCAAATATTTTTTTCGACTCGAAGAAAAATATAGCTATTTTTCCAGCATGATCAGAATTTGTTCATTGGTTATTTCAAATTTGTATCCTACGCAAGTAGAAGAGTATCATTGCAAGTCGATTTTATATTTATTTTTTCGCTATTCTCTATCTCGTATATAAATGACAGGTTTCAGTGAATTAAAAGGAGTATAATGAAAGGAGAAATGAAAATTTCTATGTTTTTTACCACTTTTAGTTGTAACTAACGTTACTGCAGTTTCGTCCTATATGGACATTCTTAAACTTATACAAAAAGTATAAGTTTGAAAATGTCCATATAGGACAAAACTGCAGTAACGTTAGTTACAATTAAAAGTGGTAAAAACATAGACATTTTCAATTCTCTTTTCATTATAGTCTCCTACCACGTAGTAACGGCTACATCCATCAATTTATTAAAAGGAGTATATTTATACAGACATGAGTTTTTTCGGAAGGAGACAAAAAAACAATTGAGTTCAAAATATACTGTTTACAAATATGTGTATATGATCATGCATAGAAGTTGCGTTCAGATACCAACTGAAAGAAGAAGTCCACCTGCAACAACTACTTTCACATGAACATTGAATTAAACTTGTAACCTCAACACTTGAAGTTGCGATCGGTGGGCTGTCACGATGACAGTCAAGGCATACCGGTTCACTACAGAGGAGACGGGAATGAGTTTACAGATGTTGTATATTATATTTTTTTTTATTTGGGCGACAGGTAAGTTGAAATGCCAATAGATTTCACTAATATCTTTACCAATTCTCCAACTTACCACGAGAAATGAAATAAAATTGACCAGCCACCATTCCAATAGATCAGTATATTGATAACGTGAAAATAAATTGTACAGTATAATCTTAATACTTGGGTATTTAAAATTCAATTACTTTGAGAGGAAAAAAAACAAAATTAGCACAGGTTAAAAAAACTTTTAGCATCCATGGATTTAATCGATGTGTTTTAAACAAATTCAAATCAATACTTAAAGCCAAACGGAGTTGATAACTTTCTAAGTTTCCTTACTAGTTACCTTAAAACTTCTCAATAAAAAAATAGAGCCAGCTACGTATAAATCAAAATTAAATACACAAAGAGCAGGAAGTGAAGCCGCAGGTAAGTCACCTTCAAGAATATTTTACAAGGATTCCGAAGTCATTTGCTGTGGGCCCAGAGCGCAGACGCAGTATCACGGAAAAAATAATTAACTGGATCAAAACACGACTTAATTTCCGCTTTACATAATTAACAGTAAGTTATTAATCACGATAATGTAAATAATATATAAAAAAAATATAGTCAATTTTTTTATTGTTTCAGGTACTTGCGCGTCTTCTCCGCCCCCAAGTCCAAACAACAATCTTGAATCTAAAGAATCCGCCAAGATAGGTAGTCAAAATGTTCCAGAGTGGTTGTTGATCTGGCGTGAATTCTTCCTACAGGAAAACGGTACCCCAAAAAAAAACCCTTTAAAGAAAAAAAATCCTCATTGATTTCTATTGAAATCATCCTAAGTACATAATAGAAAAGTAGCATCCTTAATGACTTTAAATTAATGGGGCAACACCGTAAAACAGTGATCGATATGAAAAGTAATATTTTATTTTCTTAACCTTCAATAAAAAACCAAAAGTTTTCTAATATATATAATAACATGGCAAGAATCTACTGAAATTATCGAAAGTAAAAATTAATGCGCTGATTTCCAGCGGAAGAATCAATAACAAAAATAAAATAAATTATGATAGAACGTTACTATGATATTATATATTTTTATTGGCAAATGTCTAGTAACCGTATACTAAAAAACCAAATGAAAACAACAAATATTTTACACAAGACACTTTAGGTACACTCCGTCTGAATTAGAGCAACTTACCTTCCAGTTCAGAAGGGTTTCATTTACAATAAAATCCGGAGAAATACTGAAGACAAGTATTTCTTTTTCGGTTTCCACAAAATAGATTTCAGTATTTTTCCAAAATACTGATTTGAGTAGTTCCCAACTCGTAATGGTTCAACAAAATCGTCTATGAACTAATCACACGTAGATCGCCCTATAATAGGAGAAAATGAAAATGAGAAAACGTCTCAAAAAAGCACAAATGGACGGAAAAGGTTGACAAAAATGGCGTACTCACGTGAGGTTCTCTGATCCCTGAACAGGGTGAAAGGGCCACAACCAAACAATAGCAATACTCTATAAGTACGAAACTAACAGGCACCTTTTCACTTGAAATGAAACCTTATGGAAATTAATCCTCTATGAGGTGTCTAATAGACAGATTTTCCAAAATGGTTCTTTCTGAACACACACGGAGCGAAAAGAAAAATGACCAAATCAGGTCGATCTGTTTCTCCTTCCCGTCCTGAGTAGGCCGGAAATTGAGATTTGGAGTCTAGTGGGGAATTATATCCGTTAGAGCCTATTTTGAAAAACGTTTCCTTATTGAAGCGCATGCCTATACGTCATGAGCAGCGTTGGGTGAACCAATCGGTGAAGAGTAAAATACGTGACTTCCGATCCATTTCCAAGTCGGTAAGTTAAATCACTGAATTATCGGAAAAGGTGTGTGAAACAGAAAGGGCAATAATTTGAAACCTATCAACATCTAGAATTTTTAGGTATATTTACAATTACAAAACCTCTAAGTCCCTCTGACCCATAGATGGCGAAAGATGATTGATAATGTTTGTTCACTATTGTTTAATTTAAACAAGCTGTCAATTATTCACCTACACTTAGTCCGAATTCAATTTGATATAATAATCAAAAAAACAGTAAAAATAATTTCCTTTTCGACACGTCTTGACATGAATTTTTATAAATAATCGTGAAACGGTACCTCTCGCGCCCTCCATCAGCGAACAGAGAAACGTTGTCTTGCGAGCCCTATGATGACAACTGTTTCACAGATCGCGACTAATAATCTAACTTGATGAATCTTATTTTCTGAAACTGGGTCAACAGAACCACTAATAAGCTAACCTAAATGGTACAACGAAAACAATCTGAAGGATTATGGAACTAAACTACAACTGGACGGTCAGCTAACAGGTGGGTACAATAATATAGTTATTTTCAATTAGAAGGAAAATTATTTCCGTAAGAGTTAGTTATTTAGGCTTGGTAAGACATGTATTTTGAAGTGTTATTTACTTTCAGGTATCCACATCGAAAACCGAGGACAATCTAGCTCAAATTATGTCAACTGCTCCCTGTATCCTTACAACCTCAAATTTATCCTATAACGGAAGG
>WOGP01003061.1:0-15715 GCA_015342065.1 Leptinotarsa undecemlineata
ATCCATGTTACTCCTAGAATTTTAAATGGGAAGGGGGGTCAAGTGGCACATCATTTTAATTGGCGTTCAATTCTGCTTCCAATGGTACCACTGTCGGATGGAAAGAAAATAATGAAGTGGAGCACCGCTGTGGTGGATATGTGTGTGTTATGAAAGGATTAATAGTATGTTCAAGCATTCCAAGATACAGATTGCCAGTCAACTTTCCTTCCAGAAATAATGTACAAATAATGTCATTTCCAAGAATACCAGCCCAAACATCAACTTTTTGTGGGTATTGTGTATGCCCGTCCTGAAAATTATGTGGGATTTCGTCACTCCAATAGCGACAATTTTGTCAATTAACATTGTCATTCAGAAAAAAAATGTACACTCGTCACTGAAACAGATGTTTAACGGAAGATTAGGGATAGTATCGACTCGTTGAGACATGAATTCACAAAACTCCTCTATTCTTCTATCGTAATCAACCTCCAGGAGCTCTTGAATAATCTGAATTTTATAAGGATGAAATTTATTTTCAATGCTTCTTTCACAGTCTTTCACATGAAATTCTCGTCTGTTCTGATACTGATCGTTAGGAGCTCGTGGGCTCTGCAGCTAATGTTCCCAAAACTTCAATTAGAGCTGCTTTATTCAGCACTCTTTTATTTGTTACTGAATCAGTTTCATAAAATTTATTCACCAAATCAAGCACATACCGGTGACTTACATTACAATTTGGATATCTCTCTTTAAAAAGACATGTCGCTCTTCGTGCGCACTTTCCAACTCATCCATAAACTACAGTCATTTCAATTCCGTTTTGAAGAATGTAAACCATTTTTACACTTATTAAAGTAATCACCAAATAGCGCAACAGGTACAACTGTATGCACCATAGGTAGGTACTACCAAATTTACGAACCAATTTTTTTACTGAAACTTTTACAGCATAAGTAGCACTTCACTTTCAGTGATAAAAATTCAAAATTCGGCATTCACTAAACACAACTTCACTGCAATCTACGTTTTACTATTAGACCACTTTCTGATGTAAATTGATTGGAGCTAATGGCCAATGTTACCCCTAATATTTTATTAATATTATTACCAGTTCTGATCAAATCATGCGTCTCAGTATAGGCGTACTAATAACTACTTCTATTAGTTTAGAACGCTATTTTTTTGGAAAATGTTCATAAAAAATAATAAGGCGGGGTACCATTGGAAGCAGAATTGATATAAATATATATTAGTTCAATATGTGAAATCAAATGGATTCATTACACGTTAAAAATTGTGATGATATGAAATACTGTTTAATGCTGTCTAAAATTTAATATTTTTGTCGTGCTTCCAAAAAAAAAATAGTAGGCTACAGGCGCTAAAGGTATTTTAGAGACATATATTGATAAATAAACATTTATGTATTCCCAGAAAACTATAATGGTTCACACAGGGATTCTAAAAATTACTGAAGTTTTTTCCCAACACCAAAACCTTATTTTAACACCTCGACACGTGTTTCGATCACCAAGTGATCATCTTCATCATCACAAGAAATATTCATTAATCATTATATAGTATATATAATAATTATTACATAATATATAATTAAAAAGTTAACAAAACACGTCTTTCCGATTGAAATATTATTAAAGATGTAATTATAATAAGGAGGTTGATATTATTGATTCAGTTGTTATTATTTCACCCTTATCAAAACGAGTAAAAGTTCACTGCTTTAGATATATTGTCCTACCTTATGGCCACATCTGACGCATATTGATGTACAAATTGCTCTGATTTGACTAATGTTACAATGACATGGGTTTATTCTTCCACATACGCAATACTTTGGAGTTTTCTCACAGCAACAAGTGCATTGCTTTTGGAATTCTCCATTGCGATTAGGGAAAACGCAAGGATATCGAGGTTTTGTCGCTGGGCATTCTTGACATTTTTTGTTGTTGTATTCACAGGGATTACGTGAAATACACTGTTTTCTTCTGGGTGGAGATGGTCTCCTTAAAAAAATACAAATTACTAGTGCATAACGATGCTAATAAGAAAAATGTTTTAACAGATCTAATAGTTACAGAGGTATCAGAATTCAGAAAAGTTTGAGTATATAACGTATTAAAAAAATGCACTTCAATGTGAGATTTCCACTTGAAAGTTTACAAAATAGCGACACGCGTTTCGCTATACAATCTTGAAAATCGCTATACATCTTGAAAATCAATGTACTCAGTTTATTTGCAAAACTTTCAGAAAACGTAGGGTATGAACAACTGATTCATCACTTAGAAAGTAACCAATTAATAAGTATTGCACAACAGCTATTCAGTATGTTTTAGATTACTGGATTTAGGTCAGACATAGGAAGGAAGTGATAGGACTTACCAAGAGCTTTTGAAACTGTAGATAGTAGAAGGTTGGTCAACAAATTGAGAGATTTTTGTATTGTGGGAGATGCATTGTTGTGGATGACGAGTAATTTGGATGATAGAAGACGAAAATTGAAACTGAATAACATAACATCTGATGTAGTTGATAGTACTCATGGTATTCCACAAGACAGTGTGTTAGGACCATTAGTGTTTCTGAAGTATATCGATGACATTGTACAGACTTCTGGAAGTTGTTCAATTCATTTGTTTGCTGATGATGCTCTTATATATTTTTCTTCGCCCGATCTCAATTAAGTTGTGAAATCTGTCAACTCCACTCTTGTACAAGTACACAGATGGTGATCTTCTTAGAATCAATACAAAGAAAACTAATTTCATGCTCATCGGAAATTGTAGTGATTATTGCCAATTCAGGAGTTCTGATATGAAAATAAATGTGGGTGACGAAGAAATCGCAATTGAAGAAAAGTAAAATACTTAGGAGTCATAATAGACAACAAGCTGTTTTAAAGATCATGCCAATTATGTAATTAAAACTATTGCATTCAAACTGAATTTACTTTACCGAATATCACATTTGAATAGATGTGTATTAAGAACAATATTTAATGTTTTAGTACCCCTCATTTTAACTATTGTGGAAGTATATTGTATTTACTAAAACAAAATGCGATATGTAGACTATAAAAGCTACAAAATAGATAAATGCGAATACTATTATCTTGTAATCGACGTGAATCTATTCAACATATGCTATCAGCGCTGAACTGGATGTATGTTTCCAAATACTCTCTATTTGTGAAATTAGTGTTTATTTATAAAATTAAAATGGGTCTAGCACCTTCATATATTCTTAATAAAATAATCTATAACTTCCAGATTCACCCACATCAAACAAGAAAGAGAAATAATTATCATGGCCACAATACTGACTTTATGCTATTGTACATTATGATTTTATTCTGACGAACTGATTCAACAGAGTTTAACAGCGAATATTAGATTTCTGATTTCATAAATAAGCGACAAAATTACAACTAGGTCATAGAAAATTCTAGAAATATCGAAGTGTCTCTAGTGAAATCCACTTTCAAAGAAAAATTATTCTCAAAAACTAAAACGCAATCAAATTTTGACAAAAGGTCGACATGTCATGATGTAATCATTATATATATAATTCAATTTCACAGAAAATGTAGAAGTACCATTCCATTACAAAATTCAAATATGAAATGAAAAAATTCTAGTTAGTCGAATTTAATAGTGTATTTTATTTTGTTTTATCAGTGATTTTTTTCTGAAATCAATTTCATTTCTGACTGCATTTCATTGTTTATTTGTGTTGTCTGTTGTATTATTTGTGAAATATATTCTCTTTCTCTCACTGCCATTATATAATATTTTTAATAAGTTATAGTCCCTAATTATAAATATTTAACATTTCTTGGGATAATGAAATGAATTGAATTGAGTTGAACCTGAATAAATACTATCATACTTGATACTTGTTATAATTTGATGAGATTATCTCTAATCAAATGATACATGCCACATATATTTATTTGCCTATTCGACTCATTATTCTTGAATTTGGACCTATATTCTTAATCGCATATCTACATATCGAAGTCATTACTGTTTATCGTTAAATTATTAAATCATTATCTTTAAAGGGAAAAATAAATAAAAGGGGTTTTCTTGTCGGTTTTATGCATTTTATAGTAATACATACAGCAAACATAAATATGAAAAATAACAGAATTGTTACGTTTATCAATCAATGTTAAAGGTAGGACATCCTTAATTATTAGCTCGCACATGTTTTGACTTCTTAAGAGTTGTCGTTTGTAGGGGGGGCGATAGCTAATTAACAGAAAAAATAGATTATCAACATTTATTTGGTTAATACGATACATTCCTAATATACAATAGCAAAATTATAAGTAAGAAATAATTAATTAATATTACAAAATCATGATTTATCATCTTATTTGTATTAAATTCAGTTACATTTACTAGAAATATTTTGCAGTAGTTCAGTTTCAAACTTTTTGAGGTTGATGCTGATTTAATTGAATGAGACATTTTGTTGTTCGTATCAAAACCTTTGATATATACTGAGTGCATACTGTTTTTGGTATGAGTTCTGTGTATATGTATGTCAAAATTATGTCTGGTGTAATATTGGTGAATATCATATTTAAAACAAATTGTTTTTTTAATATTTCCCTTATTAGAAATCACACGTTAAAAGGTAAGACCTCGTTAGTTCTTAGCTCGCACAAGTTTCGACTTCTGAGGGTTGTCGTTCGTAGGGGGTGCGACAACTGGTTAACGGAAAAACAGATTTTAAAACAGATTTAACAGAACAGTTGAATCATTAACAATTCCATGCACGAATATCATTGTCAGGTATAAAAGTCGCGATACTGAAAGCCAATTTAAGGTTGATAAAATTGTAATTATGGGAATATATCGGTTTCCTCTCAATATAATTCTTATTTCTCTATTTTCTAGTTATTGTAATTGTACCTACTTGTTCAAGTTGAAATAGTATAAAATCGAAGCACAATAATCAAAGTGAGGTTGTATACTTGTTTTATAAACTAATATCATTGTATATTTAATGACAGATGCCTTTAAATTCTGAAGTAAAAATATAGTTTTTTTTAATTTTCTTATGTATGTATTGAAAATATTTATCATATGTGAGATTGCAGTCCAGTTAAAACCCTAGGCATTTTACAGTATTATTTTATTTCAACTTTTTTTCATTAACAGTAATATTTATCCAGTTTACATAAATTTTTTTATTTGTATTTTGAAGTGAGGATCATGGCAGTAGTTTTACTCACATTCAGTTTGAATTTGTTAGTTGTCAACTTTTTGCAATATCACATTCATTTTCTGTACAGCAGCGTCTATACTTATATTACTACAAGCTAATAGAGTATCGGGCCTAAAACACCTTCCTGGGGTACTCCTTGTTTTCTGCCTTCGAAATAGTTCGAAAACCATTCATACACATAGCCCTCAATTCCGTAATTTTCATTTTGCTGAGAACTATATTTCTGTCGATTGTTTCAAAAGCTCTCTACAAATGTAAAAATACCACTAATACATACTTGTCATCTAATTTTTTCATCAAATAGTTAAGTGACCTCTGCAGTACCGATTCACAAAAGTACTTTTTCCGAAACCCTGACTGTTATCAAACATAATTTCATTTTCATTCACAAAGTTTAGTAATTGATTGCAAACGGCATACTCTAGTACTTCCTCAAAAGTTTCCAAAATTTGTTTCAGAATTTTGGCATTTAGGATTTCATAGGTGTTACCTTTATTATCTAATGAAGAAACAATATCAAGTAATTATCCTAAAGAGACCATTTTGAATTCAATTGAAGGCAAATAAAGATTAAAATCACGATTATACCACACTTCATTACTTTGAATGCTTTCGATTACCTGATTAATACTATTAACAAAATAATTGTCGAAATGTTCTACCAAGGATGTCTCTTCCTCAATAAATTGATGAAACGAAACTGTTTTTTAGGCGCTAACTTGAAAGTGACGGGAGATGGCTCTGCATTTTTTCTGGAAATTCATTTTTTAGCAATTATCATAAAAATGGGCATCAGTTACAGCATCAGCGGTGGAGCTAACGGTCACAGCAGGTGAGAATTGAAAAAAAATGCTTTAAGATTTCAAACCGTACCAAAATTCATGAGAAGCTTTTTCAGATCATGTTTTGCTGAAGAATTATAATAAGCTGTATGGAAAATTGAAAATTATACGTCAGTGACGTGTATTAAGCACTGAAATTCATGCAGTTGAATTAACATAATTTGAAAATATTGAAAATGAATCATCAGTCGAATTTTTATTTAGAGTAAGAACATCAGCTATTATTATCAACATTACGCAAGTAAGTCCTTACAATCTTCAAACTGACAAACAATCACCTGTCGGCGATTTTCACTTTCATTGACGATAAAAAAACCATATTTTGAGTTCAAGCAGTGTAATACTATGGTACATAAAGTGACATTATTCAGTGACATTATTATTAACAAAAAATTTTTAAAAAATTGCTGTCAGATGAATGTTTTAGGGTTTAAAGGTCGTCAGTTCATTTGTCAAGGTGACTACAAGGCTCCGATGCACTGATAGCGCATCTTTCAGGATGTTTTGTATTTTTAGATTTACTTTCATTTCTTTCCCTGATTTCCCGCCCTGTTCATCCTATGAGACGTCTTAGATCTCTCCATTGACGACTTTCAGTCGGTTCATAATCAAACAATACCATAGAAATTCTGAATTCCAAAGAGAAATTCATCAATTTTCTATTAGGACAACTTCTGAAGTTTGATAGCACTGAATATTTTCTCATGTGAATATTTGCGTTTTGTGAAAAATATTTAAATTTTTTCTAGTCACTTCCACTGAAATTGTATCTTTTCTAATTCCTTTTCATGTTAGTCTCCCTTTCACATTCCTCGCATTTTGCTAAGTATCGCACTTTATAGGAAAAAACCTCGTTAATCCTCAAGTTTATACATTTGATGATTGTTGTTCGTAGGAGGCGGCAGCTAAATGATGGAAAAACATATTTCAATAAATTTGATAGAAAGTACGGATGTTGGGAATATAACGGAAGAATCATTATGTTTCCTATGGTCTTTCTATTTACTACTAGAAGAAATGCTGCAATTTCAAAAACTACACCTACCGATTTGATCTCCACAAACTTTATATGAAAAATATGTCACAACATGTTGTGATATATGTTTCAAATAAAGTTTGTGGAGATCAAATCGGTAGGTGTAGTTTTTGAAATTACTATGGATCTTCATCAAGTAACGACCGAATCAATCAGACAAAAAAAAAATGCTGCATCTGAAAAAAAATTTTTATCCACTTCGAAAGGGATACATACAGGATGAGTGGAAATATTCGTAGGAAAAAATCAATTAATTTACAGACGATAAGAACATTGAAAGAAAGTAAGAGTGATCAACAGAACTGAGCAAGATCTAGAGGCATCTGTTCTGAAAATCTGGGAAGTACATTTTCCAATACGGCAATGCCCTTTCAAATAAATTTACCAGGCCTAGCAGTCGAATACTGTTATTCAACGAATGATAATCAAAATTTCAATCTATGATGCGTAGTAACAAAAGGAGTGGTAAAGATTTTTTTAACTCAAACCAGTCAGTAATATAAAAGCTGTATTGATTAATAGTGAGTACAATCACAAGTTTGAGACTGTTTCAATGATTTCAGTTCTTCCATATTCGGTACCAGAACAAGTAATGGTAGCCCTTTTCAATCATCAAGCCGTCAACACCTGGAACAGAAAATACCAGTTTCATTTTTTGCACCAGATGACACAACTACCGTATACAAAACGACACCTTGGTTTGAATTGACACAGATAGTTAATAGATATATGAACAAAAATTAATCTTAGAAGAGAAAAGTAAGAGAATAGGATAATTCAACTATCCGGGAAATTGATTATATTCAATATATTTGCAAACAATACACATTGACTTTATTTTGGATCTTTCTGCAAAAACTCAATTCAAAATCATCAAATGAAAATCTATATCATAGAATACTAATTATGATAGAATTTTCAATTACTATTTCATTTTAGATGACGGCTCTAACAGATTACAATTCCTGAATTTGTCATCAAGGAAGGAAAATATTTATTTAAAAAAAAATAAACATTTAAACAAACCAAACCTCGTTAGTGATTCCACCTCAGTTGCCTCTCCAACTATACATTATTTATCTGTTTCAACAACAAAGTGCTTGAAATACGTCACAGACATTATTACCGAAAATACACTTACCGACTGGGGAGAGCAAGTCATCAGAAGGTGGATTTTTAGGATCGGGCATTTCTTTTAGATTGTATATGAACCAGAATATATTCTTAGCTTTATCTTCTTTATGGCCTGCGATAGTGGTGATGTAATGTCCAAATGTTGATTCGGTGGCTTTAAAAGTAAAATAAGGATCCTTTTTCATAGCCAGTTGCATCACTTCATAGAAAGGTGTCCTCTTTGGTGCTGTTATGTTGATTGTTGCAGATTCTGTGATATCAGGGCCCACCCAGACTGTGTATGATATCGTAATATCAGAATGTCTCGAATCTCCTTCCGTTGATGTTGCTTAACATATAAATATATGAAATTAAATATAGATAGATTTGTATTGAAACTGATATGAAGAAAATGAAACAATAGAAATCATTTCACTTAATTTTACTCAATAAATTATTGTTATTTTCAAATGAAGATAACGCGTGTGACTGAAACCTTTGACTTATAATGAATTCAACACAAATACTGATCCCATACAATAGTGCAACACTTTTATCGAAGCTCGTTTCACGAAAACTCAAATGACGTCATCAGGAGATGAACTGCGAAAGCAGTGTTTGTGTTAGATTCAGATAAGCTTCTCAGAATCATACGATACATCGCCTTAGAAATATACTCACATTTGTAGCTTTCTACATGAAAGTTCAACATACCAACTAATAATATTGACATCATGAAGTATATCTAACTGTCCAAAATGTTACACATTTCATTATTATTTACACTAATTAGAGTGAAAAACGAAAACTTACCGTAAAACTTTGTTCCTGCACTGAAGACGATCAAATTGAACAGTATCAAACTTAACAAATACATTCTGAACAAGCAAATGAAAATCGAGTGTCAGATGACGATATTTTCACCTTATCAGCTCTCAATTATTTACGACACAATAATGAACGGTGCAAGGTTTATCTTCGGATTTACATATGTGGAGTAAAGTAATAAAGATATCTACATTTTTTTCGCAAAAGTCTGGTTATTTCTATAATCAAACGTTCAATAGTCTACAAATAGTTCCACAAAACTACAAAACGATCAGGCGGCCTAAGCCTTCAATGGCATTAGTTTATCTACTATAATCTACTTAAATTAATGTTGAGATATATCCTAAAATATTTTGTCGTTGAAATATAGTTGTTGAGTACGAATGAAAACAGACTTGACAGAATTGGCGTGAAATATTCAACAGAAAAATACTTTTTTTTCGTGAAATTTTTTAAATGAGTTACTTCAATATATTCCAATTCTGTTTGTTCTAGGCACTGTTGTTGATAACTGGTTAAACTGGAATTCACATATAGACCGGTTATGTAGAAAGCTTTCACCTCAATTATCTTCATTCCGGCGAATGCATATGCCCTCCTCTACAACTTTTTTCTCATGTCTGAACTATGGCGCTGTCTTATGGGGTAACTTTGCTCAATTACTTAGTGTTTTTTGTCTTTTTGGTGCTGATATTCAAAATCATCCTTTATCAATAAGAAGACATTATGCTTGTCAAGTATTTGTATTTATCAAACTGCAGTGAAACTCTACCAATCATACATGTCATAATCATGCCAAAAGGACTTCTGGGAAATTAAAACCTTTCAAACTAAGACTTTTTGTATCTCAACTAAATTTACTGAATGCATTTATAACAAATTGCTAATAGAACAAAAATATTTGGAAAACAAAAAAATTTCAAAATATTTGAAAAATCTTCTCCTTGATACATTGTTTTTATTCCATCAAGAAATTTCTCTCCCAAACAATCTTCATACCGCAACATTTTTTCAGTTCTATTGTTTCAATTGTTAACATTTTTATGTTTCTAATCATAAACACATTTCTCTTTCTTATTAGTCAGTGGACTATGCTTGAAGACTGTCAGTAAACAAATCTAAAGAAATGAACTTTAAATGTTCAAGCCAGTCTCGGATATACCTACACAGTAGGTTGAATGGACTGATGCCTATCAGAAAACAACTACTTGTTATTGATAGTTGTATATCGTGGTATTAACCACGAACACCCGAAACCGGTCTGCATGTGTGCCCGTTCCAAAATTGAAGGTCGACTCTTTCAGTTGTATTGCCAATTGCATATGCAGGAAATTTTCTGTGAAGATTCCTGCACTGATGCCGATCGGATATAATCCAACGCCCTTCGTCGTATTAGCCAGGGGAGTAGTTGTTTTCTGATAAGCGTCAGTCCATTCAACCTACTGTATAGGTATATTCGAGACTGGCTTGAACGTTTAAAGTTCATTTCTTTAGATTTGTTTACTGCCAGTCTTCAGGCATAGCCCACTCACTAATAAGAAAACATTCAATTTAATTGTTAATATGAAATCTGTACCCCTTCTTCTCTAGAGTCACTTTGAATCTAAAGTTTGCATTACTATTGAGCCTGTGTTTGTGATTTTCTAAGTTACCGTTTACCAGCTTTTATTGGAACAAATCTTTAGTATTAAAAAGCAATAGTAGCTTATGTTTTCCGCATTTTTTCTTGTATTCCAATGAAAGTTCTACTGCTGAATTTTGCTGATTTGTTGAAGCAAAAGTTATAGTCATCAAGTAATGGAGCTAATATTAGTTTTGAATTGATAATTTTTAGATTTTTTCTAGATATATTTTGTTTTAAATGAACCAAGTTGGTGACTTCAAGAGATGAAGAAAACTGAGTTTTGTTATGTTATGAAAAACTTTTGTGAGACTGTCTATTTTGATGAACCCAAATTGGATTGTTACATAGTTGTTGGTATATACGACTAAATGTATGTCAAATATAACAATATTGTATAATTTCGTAGTTGAGTTGAATTTTTTTGAGCATTTCTTTATACTAATGCACCCGTGTATTTTTTGAACGTCGGTCGAATTGTGCCAAATTCATCTGGAATTTACTGTGATCTACATTACATTGTCAAATTCAAAGTTGCCATTGATTTTAAGGTATAAAGGCAAATATTTTACGAATATCTTGATTCCGCATTTCAGTAGCGCTTATCTTTAATGATCGTATGCAGAAATCAACAATTTATTGAACTTTGTCGAAAATCACCACATTCAAAACCTCTTATCATTTCAGAAAGTGGTTTTATCCAAAGTAACCTCATACCAATCAGTGACAAATATCTTCGCCTCAACGCAATCCAAACAACTCTCTCTGACAGCAAAATTATCGTTTCAAAATGCCTCCTGTCTTTGTCAGAAAGCGATACATTGTTCTTCTTATTAAGGTGATGAAATTCTTTGGCGTCTCCCATTCCCATTAATATTGCAGCGTAATCTCTGGCAACCATGCTACGAAGATCGGCTAAGTCATCTCTGATCACGTCCTCGAGGACAGTCACCAGAGGCTGGCGTAGTTTGCGATTTGCTTCCTTGCGACGCAACTGCATTTTGTTCCAAACCTTAAATCAAAGTGAAAATGTAATGGTTTTGAAAACTAATATGTACCAGAGATTAGAAGTGGTCGAAGGATTTACAAGTCAGAGATGATCAGGAAGAGATTCATTTCAGTCTCGAACAATATTATGGTGTGCTAAACATTCTAAATGAAAAACTGAAAGTCTCGAGGAAAAAATCGAGAAACTAAAAATGGAGATGGTCCATAGAAACAAGAAATCGCTCTAATAAAAGAAATAGTTTGATGACTGCAAACACACAACTAGATATCAGAGTCTAAAAGCTTCAGAGTGACAGAAAGCGATTGTTTTTGAAACAGCTATATGATTGTCTTTGATCATAAATATAGTGCTTTTGGCTCTGTTTATAAATACACTGACCTGTCACTTACTGAAAATTAATTACACTATCAGTGATAATAGCTATAAAATTTTCACACTAAACATTTTATTTGAGACGTGTTTCGCTACACGAAAGCTTCATCAGTTGTACTGGTACAATAGACTACTATTGTACAATGTATTTTACCATTAGATAATTAAAAAATTAATTAGACAAATGATTATTTCTGATAAATCAGGTAGATTTAAAAAAATTGCAATACAATATTACTTCTTTATAAACAATATTTTGAAAAAACAATTACAAAACAATATCACTTATAAAAAACAGATAAATTATAAACAATGAGCCTGTTCCATGCAGTTCTCCAAATGAAAGAGTTTTTGAACAGTGAAGTTCGAGGTGTACCTAGTTGAACCTCAAAACGATGAGCAGCCACAGTCTGTCGCGTATTTCTGATATGTACCGCTCTTGGTGGAATCAAATGGCCAAGTCACTTGAACATCTCCCGTGAAAGTATATATAGAAGACAGACAAGGTTGGATTAGATCCCACATAGGAATTCAGGGAGACGAACAAGCCTACAGAATCGCCTGTAAAGCAATAAGGGAGGATTCGCAAATCACCCAGAAATCGTTAACTTCTAATGTGTTGGTTAAAATTGCGTGGCAAAACCAGTAGTTACGAGAAGTGAAACAATCTGTATTACCTATAGTGGAATTCTACAAGGTCACCGAGAAAAGTTCAAGTAATTCTAAATCGGTTCCGCCTTGGTCATACAAAAGTAACCCACGAATACCTCATATCCGGAAGTGGAGAACCCGACTTCAAGTGTGTGATGAAACACTCTCAATGAAACATGTATTTTAATTGAATGTTCCCTCTACACTATGTAAAGACATCAACATAAAGTCAAATTTATGGATATATCAGGTGAAAACTGTAACCAACAAACTTACAAAGTTTCTTGTCATCGCTCAACATTACTGAAAAATTGTAACAAATCCACACCTATTATATTATAACTTACTTCGTTAATAACCCCGCAGGGATAATGTGATAAATAAAATATGAAAAGGTAATTTATAAATATGTTAATTATTGGCATTTCATGCCAAAACTTAATTAGATGAATATTAATATTGGCTAAACAAGTAGATTTGGAAAAAAAAACAATTACAATACAATATTACCTCTAGGAAGACAGGTATTTTATAAATATGTTAATTATTGACATTTTATGAAAACATGAATAACAATAGTGATTGACCTTCTTGTTGGTCGTTTAAAAGAGAATTTGAATTTTTGCGTTCATCATGGAAATAGACACCAAACTACCAGAGAGACTTTCAGAGATTCCAGCAGATTTAATTTCTGTATGTAATATGTCGCAGCCCATGTTACAATCGTGCTTATTCTCTAACAGTAGTAAGCATAGGTGGCTTTGATATTAATAATTGTTGTTTGCAGTGAGACAGAGATCAAATTCTCATTTGATGGCTCTTTGATGATAAACACAGCTTGAATCATTTATCAATCCCATAGACGGCGAGTTTGTAAGAAGAGTTACCATGCTCATTTATTTCATTGTGTAAGATAAAAATATCGGGTTTGTTGAAGATGAATGTAGATTTTAGATTCTTACTGTAATTATATATTGATTTGGTAGTTAGTATAATTATATTCGATGACAATTTTCAGCATGTTCGAGAGCCAGAATCAGAACCATATGAAATGTATCTATTTTAACCACTCAAGGTTATTCCGATTATCCCAAAAGTTATCATGATATGATAAAAAAAATCCAAGAAACATTACAAGTTATTTTCTTCAAAGCTTTAGCAGAAACTTGGATATGAGCTAAGAGAATTTGAAAAGAACTAAAATATAAATGATCTGGAAATATCAAGCTCAAGTTACAATTTGGAACAAGTTGCAGGCTTCGAACAACTCTCTCATCTATATTCCCAGATGTATTCCTATAGGGTAATGCTGAATTTTCATACACCTATAAAATAAGCAGCAAATTTTCGATATTACTCCACTTAAAAAGATTAAGTTATTTGTACAGATATTGGCACTGGCACTGACATGAATTTTTGAATGTATTCGTTTCTCTTATAAATGTTGTTATTTGCCTGGACTGCAAATTACTTTAATCGCCACAATTTTTTTGTAGTATATTTTTCGTTCGAATTTTATACTCATAAAGTGAACATATACAGTTTTTAGTTGAGGTTATTCAAAAATTATCGTTTTTTGATATGGTTATACATCAAGTATGCCAAGTCCATAATATTACAATTGCTTACCTGGAAGTAATACTGGAAGTAAATTATCAAAGAACGCAAGAATTTATCCATTGCTTTAGTATGAAAGTAGCTGATGAATTCCAATGTCAGAAGGCTGATGTTACACAAAAATATTGCTACGTCTTTAATGTCCTGCAGAATTACTATATTCTTTTCGGTAACCTTCTCTTTTCGTTGGTAGTGTTTACGAAACTTGATCTAAAATTTGAAAATATGACATAAATTGAACTGGTATTTTCAATTTTTTCCACAAATACTTGAACGTGAGTCCCAACTGCCTCTTTGAAGGCTTCATATTTGTTTATACCAGAAGAGTTAATAGATGCCTTTGGACTTCCACCTGAAAATAGCCTTTGTGCCGCGTTAACATCTTTCTGATCTCGGCTAAAAAAAATAATGTAATCTGTGTTCTGTATCTGTATTGAAAATTGTAATACGTTACAAAGAAGTTGATGCTCACTGATTTTTATAAGAATTGTAGATTTACTACTGGTCGAGTAAGGACATGCCGTCTGATTACAAAAAAGCTGCAAGTTTACGTGAATTTGGATATTGGGATATTCACAAATAATTTGCAGACTTAACCATTACCTATTTATGAACTTGATATGCAGGTATGTCCTAAAAACCTGATTTCAATTCAAGATTTTTTTGAGTCATTTTTAGAATACATCACAAAATTGTTTATGCAGTTACTTTGTGAAAATGAATAGTAACAACAGTATTTCACTACCTAATTTATATACAATGCCCTATTGAACAGGCTTTCGAATACGTCATTTATGAGATCGACCAGAGAAGTAATTCCTCATATATCAAAGATAAAGGAGGCTCCTCGAGGCAAAACCAAGCTTCGACATTGACCGCCAAGATTTGGTCTCTGTCTTCCACTGCAAGTCAACCAGAGCCTAAACACAAGGTACATGGTTACGGTGACTGTCGGTTTTGTTATAATCCATGAAACAGGTGAACTCTGCCCAAGAGGTACTATTAGTTAGCCAGCCCTATGGGTATACTAAAGTTGGTCTATCTTTTTGTTAACTGATTTGTTTCAGAAATGTTTCCCGATCATCTTCCTTTTTTACTCTTCCAGTTTCCAATTCTTTCATTTTTACTTTTCTTGTAATTTCTTGTTATTCTAGCTTTTTTAATTGTTTCTTTTGACTTCTATTTTATTTCTATTTCTTATCCCAGAACCACTTTATTTTGAGATTTTAAACAGTTTTACAAAAACGCAACACGTGTTTCGCTATACAATAGTTTTTTCAGGCGTGCCTTTACTGAACTGTTTAAAAATCTGTTTAAAAAATCTGTTTAAAATCTGTTTTTCCGTTAATCAGCTGCCGCCCCCATACGAACGACAACTCTCA
>WOGP01003062.1:0-13094 GCA_015342065.1 Leptinotarsa undecemlineata
GCGAGGCTCTGCCGTGATTGATCTTCTTTCCCTAGCTACTTGTGGGACTTTCATGGGCAGAGTAAATTGAGAAAAAAAAATCTGACGCTGAGTCTACAAAGGAGATGGATGTCGAGCCTACGACTCCAGCTGACCTCTCTGTAAGTTTAGATCAGTAGCGAGAGCTTCTCAACTCTCCAAACCCTGGTTCAAAAACTGAACCTGTAAAAAGGTTAAGTGGTTTAGTTGTGGAAACGACTGAGTCGTCTCCTCAAGAGCGAAGTACCTTATGAAACCGCCTTGCACCAAATTCTTGAGCGGCGTACGCAGACTCCGTCTCAGGTGGGGGAACAAACCCCCCTTGAGCAGGTTAGCAAACGTTTGCGCTCAAATGATGATTCACCAAAACCAGAGGCGAAAAAGCCCTGCATGGTTGAATCTAAGGCATCGTCAGGTGTACCTGATGTGCAAAAACCCTCATATGGGAAAGTTGTCGCGGGAATCAAGGTGGAAATCTTGCACCTTGATTATCCGACTAAATCATTTACGGCCAACCAGCTGGAATCTCTTCAGTGGGCTATTTTGTCGGCTGTGGGGGTTATTCCAGACGGTGGGCCACTGGTACAAATTCAGAGCTGTGTCTTTAGGCCTGGATGGTTACAGGTCATCTGTGAGGATCAGGTTAGCGCCGACGGGCTTGCGGGTGTAGTTAATACCCTACAACCGTGGGAGGGCGCTTCACTGAAATGCGTCACAGGGGATCAACTTCCGAAGTCACACATCTGTGTTGCTTACCTACCTGACGGAGGCAGTCATAGACTGACCTTCGAACAGCTTCTCACTAGATTGAGGAAAATTAACCATGGTCTGTCAATCTTGGAGTGGACGGTCCTCCACAAGGAAAAGTCAGGCCCTGGTCGAACATGGACGTTCGCTGTAGACGATGGATCCATGGCCGTGCTGGTGAGGATGGATTTCAGACCACATTTCGTTTTGGGCAGGTCTTATTCCGCCCTAAAATCCGAGCACACTGCCAGCAGGCAAATATTCAACCGAGTTACTCTAATGTACCAGTTAGAGTAAAAAAAGCGGGGCCTAGTAGCAATCCACCTATGTGGAGAAGAGTAGTAAAACCTCCACCCAAGCATAGGAGTAAACTAGGCTTATACCACGCTTATACCTTTTCCATGGCTGGAAAACCTGTTGCTTTTCCGGGGGACGAAGACGGCTAACGCTCCGTCGAGGAAATCAGGGAAAATGCTGGACTTGGCTTTTCGAAAGCGAAAACGAAAATCTTCTCGTCAAAGAGATCTATTTATATTATTGGTCCTTTCTTTATTGAGGAAAACATGAATGCGCAGAGGTTTCTGGAATTTTTAAACACAGAGTTTTGGGATGCTATTCACGAGCTGCCAATCAATGAACGATCAAATTTAATTGTCCGATCAGATGGGTGTTCAGTTCATTATTCCAGAGCTGTGAGGCAATGGCTTAACGAACATTTTCCAAATCGATGGATATGCCGTGGTAGTCCGTTTATAAAGTGGCCACCCAGATCTCCAGACCTCACAGTTTTGGACTTTTTTCTCTGGAGATTTCTCACACACAAGGTTTACAAACACCGGTCAAGAGATAGAAATGAACTTTGTGCAAGAATTCGACAGGTATGTGCAGATATCATCCCTCAAGAACTAAGGAACGTAATCAGAAACATTTGTAAGCGCTACGACACATGTATCGAAATACGTGGTGGATTAGTAGAGGCTACTAGAATATGAGTTAGAATTAATTGTTGCACTAAATCAAAACATTTCAATAATTAGTTATTAGTTATATTTATTAAAATTTTTTGCTTCTTTGTTAGTTGAATTGTGTGAATGTAATTCCGTAATTTTCGTTAAAAATATTTACGCTATTTGCTTTTTTTTTCATTTGGCGGCACTTTATTGTTGACATCATAAAAAAATTATATATTGTGACTGTTAGCTGTGTGAGTTTTCGAATTTTTGAAATGTCATATCTTTGTTGATAATGCATATTTTTTCATGAAATTTCGGTCACACCTATTCAGAGGCACTCTGAATCCAGTGGCGTAGTGATTTTTCCAATAAAAAAATCGCTAATGAAAATCCCGATTTTCGACTAACAAAAAATTTCGTAGTATGCCCTGAAACTTTAATAAACATTATAAATTTTGTCCCAAGGTAGACCTTTTAGTACTTGACATTTAAAAGAAAATATTAAAATTGATTTACAACTTCAAATTTTAAAGAGGTGTTTTCATTAAAAATGGGTCATACTGTATAATGTGCCGGGAACAAAATATAGTCGAAACTGAAATGTTTTATGTAGTGTACATAAACAGAAGCAAAGTTAACAGAAAAGGGAAAAAATCTGAATCTTCTTATGCTACTGAAATTTAGTCTCTGGGCATCAAATTCAGAAAAAATATTGTTCAATTGATAATTTCAAAAATATCCTCCATTTGAAGGAACATGAATATTTTACATATTATGTAAATCATTTTAATATATTTCTGATTATTCGAAATCTCACGCAGAACAGAAATCAATGTCAAAGAAATAGGATTTTTTAAAGTTATTCGCATGTGAGTGAAAATAACATTTTATATTTTTCATCTTACCTTCTGAGTACTGAGATAGAATTTCTTTGGTGGTGTGCTTGGTTCTGACGTGCTTATAGAACACTTTTTTTTATTCACGCTAACACTGACCAGTTTCGTATCACATTTGTTTTGTATTTTTTCGCAAACATAAGCACGTTTATCTTCACAAGGTTGATCGTTCCACAGAACTTCGAATTGTTTTTTAAAAACTTCCAAGCAACTTTCATTTCCTCTAGCCGAGTTAGGTTCTCCCGGACCCCAGTTGGAATATGTGAACTTCTCTCCATTCAACCAAGTCCAGGTTGATCCATCAGAATTTTTATTTCCGGATGTCCAAACGGGATGACTATAATCTGCAACAAATAGTTACTAAGAACTTTTCAAGGTAGATTATTGATGAATACTGTGCTTATTGAGATATAAACAGTATTGTTAGCCAACTTATTATCATCTGACTGAATATCATCCCATATTCATTATTTTTTTGTATATTGATTCTTTTAATCAACTTCGAAAAAAGTGAAGAGTACCTCAATTCGTTGAAATATTCCTTTGTCCAACGATTAATAATCTCAACGTAGACTGATTTCGATGATATTTTTTATTTGAAAGAAGACACCTCAGGTGTAGTTTCATTTATATTTGGTAGTTATAATAAAGAATAATCAAACTCTTATATTTAAATGACCTATTTCATGATAAAAGGGCGAACATCACTCCAGGTGATTTATATGAATCCTTAGCATAGATTTCGCACGTTCGTGATTTTCTTGTATTAGCAGCATATTTTTACTATTGTGTTCAATGATTCGTTTTGAAGTCAACCCAAATGAAATATTTCAATTGGAATGAAAGGGGTATATGTTTGGAAGAGAAAAAAAGTGGTGGCTACTTTTTCGAACGGACAAAGTAATCAATTAACTTCGAGATAAACTTTTCAAAAGATTCGTGGATCATCCATAAAAGTTACTCTCAGATACTAACTGTATAAAAATGGAGAAGTAGAAAACCAAAAACCTGTATTCCAATTATTTCATAATCTACCCTTATCTTTCAGATAACGTACAGTAACAACTATATCACTATTAACAGATGTATTCTGAATAATACAAGATATTTTCCTAATAACCAGTTGAATGAGTTAAAACTGTTCGATTTTCTCATAACCTAAAATTTTCTGTAATTTTATTGATCAGAAATTCTTTACTATCATCATAATCAGTTTTGCAGATAGAAATAAAATTGGTTCATATTCATCTAAGGTTATAGAAACTCTAGACCTGAGTTCAGCTAATATTTTTTGACAAACCAGAGTTATGTAGAATTTTCTCAAGAGGGGTTTTGAATTTAATTAGTTCGGGCTTCCATTGTCTAATATAATATAAATTGATTTTGAATCCCTGAAAAAATCTATAAGAATCAAAAAGATTTGCTGAGAAAAAAACAATTATAATAAGCAAAAAGCTGAGATTACAATGAAATAAAATACAAGCAACAATCAAAAAATCAAAAATAACACAAGATGAAATTTTAAAAATCATTAACAAGAAATGACTTGTATGAACTACCTAAAATCCATAAGAAGGATGTTCTGCTCAGACCGATCATTTGCTCCAGAGATTCAGCTACTCAGAAATTGTCCAGATTTTTACTACCAATCATAAAACCACTGCAAGGAAAAACATCATCTTTTGTGAAGAATTCAAGGCATTTTGTCGATCTACTAGGGACAATCACACACTACACCAACGTTCTTGTCGAAGAAGCACTTCAAATCCCACAGAGGAAGCTATCTGAAGATTGGGACCCGAAAGAACAAACTTATCGATACAAGTAATCATGAAATTACTAGGATGCTGTGAACGAAACTGCTACTTCCAACTGAAGGACGAATTCTTTATGCAAGATGAGAAACTGCCAATGGAATACCTACTGTCACCGGTTATAGTCAAAATATATATGGAGTGGTTTAAAACTCTGGCTATTGAAGAAGCTCACAAGAAACCCCTTGTCTGGTTGAGATATGTGGACGTCACCTTCAAAATATGGAACCATGGGATTCCAGAACTAGACACGTTCCTGAAGCACATTAACAACGTGAGTCCTTTCATCACTCTCACAATAGAGAAGGAAGTCCACAACGAATTGCCATTCTTAGACATAGAGAGAAGAGAGCAGCAAATCAGTAATAGCATAGCATGTTTGGAGTCTGGTTTAGGAGTAAATTCAGAAAAGCCGCATATATGTTGTTCATTAACGCATTTTGCCAAACTAGCATAGAGATATGCAACATATGGAAACCTTCAATCAAACGGAACCCAACCAACTCTCGCCGAACGGTCAGCTACCGCTGAAACCGATGAAGCGGTGAGAGGGAAGAGGTGAAAGCACTTGAATGACCTATAAATAGTCAGAATTCGAAGAAATAAGTCCAGTTATCACCCGATGACGATTGTGGATACTAACAATTGTAACGTCGTGAAGTAACTTGGCTTGAAATCTTTCAATTTCAATTTTCATTACTTATTACTACTTTTTTAATTTACTTCTCGTGTTCAATTTTTTGAATTTTTTATAGTTGCTTGTATTTTATTTTATTGTAATTTCAGTTTTTTTGCTCAATATAATGGTTTTCTTCTGCAAATCTTTTTAATTTTTATAGTTCCATTACCAGAATTTCAAATCAATTTATATCATATTAGACTATGGTCTAATGAAGTCCGAACTAATGAAATGCACCGCGAAACATTGCCAACCTCCTTCGAACAAAAAAGTTTTGAAATTTCTTATATAGTATTGTGTACCGTTTCTATGATTGATATCTGATTCACGTTCGTAACGAATAATTTAAGTACAAAATACATAGAAAAAGTAATTTTCGCATAATTCAAAGTCGACATGACAGTAGCTGTTTGTTTTTCAATGTTCATGTGGAAATATATAATTGTTTCGGGTTTTTTCCATTTTTTATCTGAAAGTAACTCATATGCATGATCTACACTTCTTTGTCAAGAGGTTATTGTGAGCCCAATTGTTTTCTTCTTTTCTTCGGAAGTTTCACCACAGTTTTCCTGTTCAAAGATGGAGACGTAGAAGCTAAACACATTTTTTATCTCTGAAAACTAATCTCTCCCGCAATATTTCCCTTTCAATTAAATTTTGTCGTGAAAATCCTCAACACTGTAAATTGAAATATGTAATATCACAAAACGATTCGAAATAAAAAGTAAAGATTCAGTGGAGTACCCATGATTCGCCGAATGATGCCCAATCCTTTGCAATCTAAATTTGAATATCCGGATGTAGCAAGACAATAGTCCATACATATTCAAGAATGACTGGCATAACCATGGAAATGAAAACTCTTGTTTGTGCTGTATTATCAATTTTGGGATGATGTAGATGTAGATACTCGTATTCAGCATAAGATTGCGAATCACAAGAAACCATACACGAAATCTGCCAGAATACTCCTAAGTATCCTTGTGAATCCTTTCTTCACTGTATATAGGCATTTGAAAAGCAATAATAGCTTTTCAGTATATGGGCGATCTGGATAAAGAATTGTCCTACACCTAGTTTACACCAAGGTGGCTACTTGATGATGGTACTAACTTCACCCAGTTGGAAGTCATCAGCAGAGAAGACTGTCGTTTCATGAATCACTGAATTTATGAAATCTTCAGACATAAAGAGGATAGTGGCTTACTCGAAGTGCACATCTGGATAGAAGGTACGACATATCTTCACAGAATGGTGATCCCAAATATCATTCTGTCTATTGAAAAAATAAGGTGAATTTTCATTTTTCCCAAAAATTACTGATTCATTTATCAATTTACATTTTGTCTCCTTCAAAGTAGTCCCTCTCAGATATAAAATACGAATTTTCGAAAAAATACATGGAAATGATTGTTCATCAGTGATATAGAACGCTTTTTTTTCATTAAATTCTCCCACCATGGATTCATTTAATTGATATAAGGAATCCCTGAAGTTAATATGTAAGTGCTGAAAGAACTGAAATGTTTTTCGAATTGCTACCTCATAGTATTCTGTAGATTTTAGAACTTTTCATAGTTTGTTACTCACCTTTGTCCTGTAACAACTCAAAAACAGCTTGGTTCTTTTCGGAATCTTGAATGCTCACGAGTTCCATCGATCTCTCCTGGCAAAGTTGTGCTGCATCATCACGGGATACCTGAAAAGGTATATTATTTTGATGGAAACTTATTTCAAATCACACCGAATAATATTCACCTTTACAGTTCCCAGAAAAAAATTTTCTGTATCGAGGGCAGTTCTTGGTTTACCTGAAAGTTTGAAAAATTGAGAATTCAGTTTAACTTTCTCACAAGGTTGATTTTTGAATAATTCAAAATCAATGTTCGGAAACGAAAAGTAAAATATTGAATTTGCCACGCAGTCCTACATTTCCGAAAAAAAGTGTATTTTCCCTTATATTTTCCATAATACTACAAAATGTTTTATACCGGTTTTACGGGTTTATAACCTTTCACGATCTGAAAAAATAAAAGTTGAATCAATAGAGAATTTGCTGGAGTGACTTATGAAAATCTCATTTTTATAACGTTATCCAGACTGGTACTGAAGAGCCATAAGGTGAAACATCGATTTCTACCAGTGAGAATGACAGAGCTCCATGAAAGTAAAACATTTACCTTCATTTGTGTAGAAATCCTTTGAATGATATCTGACTCAATTTCATAAAGTTTTTTCTCAAGGACAAAACACAAGCACTACAGGAAAATCCTTAAGGAGCGGTGCCTGTGCGAAAGTAGTGGATTTGAATCGCTGGAGATTAAAATCCATTTGGAATATAAACTGATTAGAGGAAAGTATTTTTAGTATAAGTATAACTTTTTGGTGTTGTACGATGTGGAGAAATCGAAATTTAAAATTTGAAGGGTGTGATGATATCAAAGCATTTCAAGTACATTGGTTGCTTCATTCATGCAAATGAGAGAACTCTGTTGAACACATTTTTGAAAATGAACTGTGGTAAAGATGAAAAAACTGGTCTCAGTTTTTTTATACTACCCATAAGTTTTAAAAAATGGACTTTTTTATATAATTTAAAATCTGTACGGTATATGGTGAAATTCATGAAGCACTAAATCTCTATCATGATTTTTATTCACAGTAGGTTATTTGAAATAATGATACAATGTTGTAATGTAGGTTTCACTAGTCAGATGGAATTGGTTTAAACTTCCTTTCTCTGTTTTCTTTGAAGTTTCTTGTGTAGATTTTCCTACGCTCTTGGAGCTTCACGGTGAAGTGACTAACAGTAGTCTCCCATCATGTTGATGTACCAGCGGTAGTGGTATCGTTTTTCCATCAATTTAATATCTTGGTGAAAACGCTCACCCTGCTCCTCACTAACATCTCCAAAATTTTCCGGGAAGTAATCAAGATGACTGTTCAAGACGTGGACTTTCAGACTCATCAAACATCCCAATTTTTATAAAATTCTTTAGCTGCAATGATACGATATTCTGGGTCTTTTGCATTTCATAGGAATTTTGCAACAACTTACTTGAATGATATCCATGCTTCGTTCTCATGTATGGTCATTGTGGTTTCAAAGTTTACGTCGAACATTATTTTTCGAATATCGGGTCCTACAAAGACGCCTTCTTCAAGTTTAGCCTCTGAAAGGTTTGGAAATTTCTGACAGATATACTTGAAACAAGTTCCAACTTCAGACAATGCCTTTACAAACTGCTTCATGAGGCCTAACTTTATATGTAGAGGTGGTAAGACAATGTTTCTAGGATCAACAGTTTTCAAAGAGAATGTTCTTCTTACCGGGTTTCAGAGACTCCCTCATAGGCCAGTTCTGTACCATTGTTGATCCCTTGCTCTACTGTCTCATTCACACAAAAAACATGGAGATTTGGTAAATCACCTTGCTGACCAAAAAACATGCATGTTACTTTCAAGTCACCACATATCATTCAGCCATGAGCCGAATAGCCAATTTTATTCAATACTATTTCTAGGTTTTCATAGGTCTCTTTCATATGTACCGAATGGCCAACAGGTATAGATGCATAAGTGTTACTGTTGTGTAATAAAACAACTTTAAAACTAGTTTTGAAAGAATCAATGAACAGCCTCCAGTCTTCTTTTTTGTATTCAACAACAAACTCTTTGATCAGACCTGGAATGTCTGAGCAGTACACTAAATCACCTTCCTGTTAAAAAAAATTCGAAAACTGCTGCTTTCTCTTCCTATACACATATATTCTAGTTCCAACTTTCTTTTCTTTTATTCTAGAACCAAGCAATTCAGCTTTTGCTTTTGTCAACCCAAGATTCCTAACTAAGTAGTTGTTAAGTTCAATCCGAGTAAACTGTTTAGGCTCTATATTTGCTATAGAACATTGTAACTCTTCATCATCTTGCTCATCTATATCTGACAGTACATCAGAAAACATTTAAGTTTGAACAGAATTCGAATCAGCTGGAGGTTCTGGGACCGGCAAATCTACATCGTGCCCTACTGGTCGGATGGCGGAAATTAGGTTAGAGTAGCGTGTGACCTTCTTGTTTTTTTTTGAGTTATGGTAGGTTATGGTATGGTTATGGCAGTAATATCAATAATACAAAAGTAGCTATCATCAGTGTGGTTTCTAGGTTTTCTCCATTCTCATAGGACCAGCTTACTCAAAGGTTTTTTGTCCTTTTTTGGCCATTTTCGATTTTGAACATAAATATAACATACCTTATGTGGGGGCCAAGATTTATCCTGATCACCAAGTTTAATTCCGAAATATGAGAAATAAACCTTATTCACAAAGTCTGTAATGTTTCTTTGATTTTTTTTAATAACAATCCCATGACAAGTATAACAAAAACTGTCAGCAGAGTTCTTACAACCGTGATTACATATTTCAATGAGCACATGTATTGGTAACCAGAGAGTAAGGTTAGGTTGACGGTAAACAAAACATCAGCTGTGAACAGAACAATATAATTCCCCTTTTTATGGAGAGTGAATGTGTTTCACCAGTGCTGCCAACTCTTCTACTTCCAGCACAAATTATTTTACAATTTCATTAGTAGTATATAAAAGCTGTAAAGTTATGTACTACATCAAAAAATGTAATATATTGATGTGCAAATGAAAAAAAAAGTAGGTGATACGGCTTAATAGGTATCATATTTGGATTTAACGCCCTAAAAACCGAATAACATGGTGTTTTAAGTAAAAAAGTTTTTCATCGTTTGCCTGTGTAAGTATGAAAAAATTATTCAGCCACTTGATGATTGTTAACGTATCAAAACTCTCCCTAATATTGAGTTGATTTGACTCATTGATATTATTTGAATGTAACAATCAAAAACTTAACTAAAAAATATATGTTCTCATTTGTAATTTAAAAGTTGACAGTCGGACAACAACCTGTTTAAAAATCCTATGAACAGTGAAAGTTTTTCGAGCCCAGTACGGGACTGAATTTGAAAAAGTTTTGCAAATGAAAAATCTAACAAACAAAAAAATCAAAAATTTTCGATTTTTCTTCATATCTACGAAACACAATCTATGCATAAACTCCAATTTGCAAATTCTTGCATATCAATACACACATAAATGAAATATTAATTTTGACCCACTGTAAATTATTGTATGGCCTCATTTTTTAGTTTTATATGAAAAGTAAAAGTTGGAATTTTTACTGTTCCTTTATTTTCATTTGTTGGATAATAACTATTATTTTCAACTACAACACTTCGAAATAGAACGCCAAACTCTAACAGATGTATTATTATGCAACCTCCATATCATTTAACCATACTTTCGAATCGGGAAAAAACATTGTGCTGATCTTACTAAAAAGGTTATTTGTATTGTAGAAAGTAAAAAAAAATCTGATAATCAGTATGAGGTTCAGGCGGACGAGCCATATCTGCGAAAAATTCATAGAAAATGTACACCAGTGTTATCATTTGAATCTGAATATTCTGATATTTTTGGTCCAAAGATACCCACAATCAGAATCACTTGCATCAACAAGAAATCTATTATGCCGGCTTCCGCCATGAACATTTTTTCTGTGAAAATATGAGATATTATATGCCTGTCAGGGTCACATTTTTTTTTTTGGGGGTAAATCCAAGAACAGGAAAATTCTCAAAGCGGTCTAAGGGCGAAAGTAGCGATTCACATTGGATTTGATTTGAATTGCTGGAGACGAAATACATTCGGAAAAACGTTCTCAGGAAATTCATTCCACATAAACGCAGTTCTCTGAATGAAACAGTGAAGTGCAAAGAGTACTAAGTTGATCCACAAAAAGATTAGCAGCCACAGTCCGTCGCGTATTTGATAAGTATAGTCGAAGTAACCGATATAGAAATTCTTGAAGCTTCGGCGAACTCAAAAGCCGAAAAAACCAATACACAGAAATAATGCCTCTATGAATTAGTCCACGTGGACTGAAGAACTGGCAGTTCGTATTGGATAATTTTTACTAACCGAGTTTTATGATTGGCTGAAGAGACATAAAATTAGACATAAAATTGAATTTGAAGTCATGTTACGGTGACCAATAGAATGTGAGGATGGTTAGAAGAATCGTGTTGTCAATGTTCAGTTCAGGAACGGATCGCGATTTGAGTGTTGAAATTCGATTTTGGTGAAGTTATAATTATTTAAAATTTCTGTTATTTCTTTAAAATGAGGCGTCCTTGGACATAACTAATAGTAATAACGAGTGTGATAACACCGCAGACTTTTTCCTGTGTAGTGAATCCAATAGCGCAGGTGAACAATCGAAAATGAGATACCAGTAAATAAGATACGGATGCATTTGAATATTGAAACACGGAGTATGTTTCAATGTATATAAGAATTGACATATCAAGTTTGGTTTCGAGAGAAAAAACTATTACAAGCAACATCAGATTTGACCGAAACTCCTTTCTCAACTGTACGTAAAATAGTCAAAAACAAACCTTATGAACGCAAGACACGATTTGATGTGGGATTACCGAAACCTTCTGATGTTTATCTAATAAAATCATTGAAAAAACAATATACGACTGTTACAAAAGCAATGAGATTCCTACAATTGAAATCATAAGGAAGAAATTGAATACTTCCTATTAACTAAGATTTAGATTTAAAATAATAAACAAACACGTCAAGCAGTTATGGAAAGCAGAAGAATAGTGGAATTGCGTAACAAATACTTAAAACAAATAACTAAATTAGACAAGAACAACGGCAAATTTTCTATTTGGACGAAACTTGGT
Organism: Leptinotarsa undecemlineata; assembly: GCA_015342065.1. NCBI lineage: Eukaryota > Metazoa > Arthropoda > Insecta > Coleoptera > Chrysomelidae > Leptinotarsa > Leptinotarsa undecemlineata. The sequence goes on from WOGP01003062.1 coordinate 11,891, forward strand.
ATGACAGTTACGAAAGGGTGGACTGATGGTTCGAGAATTTGCCTGCAAACAAAGGATGGGGACTAATCATTGTGCATTGGGGCGGAAGTAAAGGATGGGTTCCGAATTGGAATTATGTTACAAACTTTGCGGTGGCTACCAGTTTCTTTACGGTTATATTACCCAACTATGACATTTATATATGAAATTCTGAATAACTTATCACCTGTATATTTTTTTGAATTTGTTAGTTTGAATTCAGAAATGCACAAATATGCTGCAAGAAATCATACTAATTTGAATGTATGCAAAACAAATAGGAGAAGTGCCATGAATTCTTTATTTTTCAAAGGGTTTGATGCATACAATGAATTACCAAACGGAATTAAATCTAGTCCATCATCAAGTATTTTTAAAAAACAATTATTGAAATCCATTCATAATGCTAGATAGAATAAATAATACTTGGTAAGATAATATTGATAAATATAGTATTTGTATGTTGCTGCTTTTCATCATTCTATTGGAGCTGCACCTATATTGTAATATATTTTCAATAGCATATGTCGTGATTTTTCAAACTAAAAATTTTTATTTTCAATGTTGAACTATATCTACATTTTGAATTTTTTTACATAATTATTTTCAATTTCTATATTAGATAATGGCTTATATAATATTGTGTATTAGGATTACCTATTTCAATAAATATATTCTTATTCATTAATTTTTGTGAAATTCAATTACATGATGAAGATCTTACCATTAGTCTAATTGTATATATAAAGTGACTGTGAACAGGAGAAATCAATCAATATTTTTTTAGTATTTGCGTGTTTTCTCTAAGGTAAGTTGTACTCATTTTTTTTTGTTTGCTTTGACGGGATAGGGAAAGTATACGCGGGTAAGTCTCCGCAATAATAAAATGCGTATACTTACCCCACTGAAGTAAATTCAATGTTTCAAGTATTATTTTTACGTTCTAGATTTAAAATGCCTCGCAAATATATAAGAATATGTCCTGATCGGAAAATCTCTACTCAAGAGCAAATTAGTACAGCCAAGAAATTGGTTATTGACAATCATTTAAGCCACATTAGTCTGCTAGCTACCCCGTATTGCATAGAGAATAAATTCATTGTATTTAAATTGTCAACTCGAAGCAGTCACAAGCTACAACCCTTGGATAGTGTCATTTACAGTGCTCTGAAAAATCAGTATGCAA
>WOGP01003063.1:0-15713 GCA_015342065.1 Leptinotarsa undecemlineata
TCGTGTTTAATATTCCAGTCGGGTAGCCTAGCTATGGAGGAAAGCGTAATAAGTTCTGTGTACAAAAGAAGGACAATTCGGTACCCAGCAGACCCATTAAGGAAAAATGTTCACTTCTGGAAAAAGAAATCGGCTCCGAAGAAGATCCGGATTAGTGTTTCTTCAAGAGTTAACTTCCATATATGCGGAAGATAAGCCCAGGCCATAGGCTGAGTCCGTGGGAAAATTCAAGACCTTATCTTGAATGAATATGAAGAAATAAATTTGTCTGTGGGTGCCTCTCAATTTGGCCACGAGTACGATACTCGTACCCAGGTACTCATCATTGTCAAATTCTACTGATGTTTCTTGCTTTTCGATGGCATAACAATCATTAGACTCGTATGGTGGAACATCTACCACTCAACAGCAAGATCCTTTTTTCATAATATGTAACTCTTTGTATTAACGTTTACGTTCTAATGTTTAGTTTCAATGATTTTGTTTATTTATTAAAGTGAGTCATGATTGTTACTTTTCCGCTGTCAGTTAGATACTGGCTTCATTTCACTGCGTGTGGGATGCATTGACCCCTCCACCTTTACCATCCACCCTCCAAGCGACCATCTAGCAACCTGCAGTGCGGCCCCGGGTTCAGGGTTGGTTGCCAGGCTGCTTTCGAGAGTCAAAAGTGCAAACTAACTAAAAGCAATTTTGCTTTGGGATTCTCTACTGGAGATTTGTAGGACAGCCAAAAATTTGGCGGTTCCATCTATTAGAAAATCAGTCCCAAACTGGAATCCGGTATTCAGTTGGCATGATCCGCAGGAAGCAACAACACCAAATTCGGCATTGGTGCCAAGTACGACCTTGATCAGGAAGCAGCTCTTCGTGCAAAATCAACAATACCAGCCAGATCGGTTTGGGATACCAACAACGTTTACGTGAAGGTGCCACTTTTACTCTATCCGCCCTCATCGACGGGAAGAATTTCAACATTGGGGCCCACAAGATCGGGTAGCTTTCGAACTGGAGGCTTAGTCGAAATACATCCCGTTCCGCATTGTATTAGCGTCACCACGTCTTGAAACCTGCTGTATTGTAGATATATATTTGTTTTAAAGGGACCTTTAGAATTAACTTTCTCATTTGTTCTTATTTCATTATTCAAAAATTATGGTTTTTTTACACATGTATATAATTTCATTGGTAACGAACAATGTAAGCTTTCTCTCTCGAAATATTTGAATTTATTTTGGGAACATTTCGTTTTGCCACCACATTTATTATATGTCGATTTTTTCGAAAGGGTAACGGGCTACATTCACTTCCGTGAGGTATCTCGAATACTTTATCGGAACTTTGGCCTTCACACCTGCAGGAAAGTATTCAAATGTGTGAACTGAAACATCAAGACAATAATATATATTACAGCCAGACACGTGTAGCGTTTTTCTGAAACACATGAAATCGTATCTAATAATATAGGGTCTTCCAACAGGGACTTCAGAACTTTGACAATCGATAACGGCCATCTTGTCGAAGGTACATCTGTCAAATTAGTTGTCATTTATTCAGTATTTTTTGCCAAATCACCATTGACGAATATAGCATTCAACAACACGTGCAAATAATGAAATTGTTTTATCAAGATGGGTGTCCTGTTGGGGCAACGTACCGCGCTTCACCCATTTACGGTCGCCATGTAGCGTAATGTAGCGAATATGTCGGGGACCGGTGCTCGAAGTAACTCTCCAAAAATCATCACTGACAAATGGTCGGGGTCATAAATATAGTCGAGAAGGGTCAACCACTTGTGCCCGAATTCCTTGTCTTAATCCATAAAAGTGTTAACAATGAGTACCTACTCGAAACATCCCAAGTGGTGTCGTTCTAAATATTCATCTGTTTTTCGGTAAAAAACTTTCGTTTCGAGAAAATATAGCATTTCAATGATATGCGATGAGAAAATATGAAAATGATAAGTAAAAATCAAAATAAAAGAATTAACATGAAAACCCAAGCACATGGATATTTTGCATGACTGCTCGATAATGCAGTTATGAAAAGGTAATTTATAATATAAAATAAAAGTCAATGAAGAAATATAACGTTTCTAAACCAAGTACTTGTTGGAAAAACCTCACAGTATTGAACCCCTAAAACGTCCAAAACTTTTCTATGCGTTACAACTAATTACATTTATTTTGCATTTTATCAGTTCGGACTTCCATTGTCTAATATGCTATAAATTTGTACAAAAAATATGTACAAATGTGTGTTATTTCCTTCAATTAATCTTCAAAATGACCTCCATTTTCCTGAATTCACATTCGGCATCGTTTCCAAAAAGGAAAACCGAATTTATTGAAAGACTATAGGCTTCTGACGAAATCAATTTGCACTTTCAGTGTTTGCCTCAGTGGTAGTTTGCAGATTATTGCAACAGAATACATGTTTTATTTCATAAAACCGCTGGAGCAAAAGTCAATAGGGTTAAATAAGTGCATCAAGGCCCCTTCCAATCCAACGTCCAGGGTACAGATCGAACTTATATTCCCTAACTTCGTTATCGCTGAAGCTTCATCTTGTAAATATCACATATTTTGTATTATTCCTCAAATTAGCTCTTCCGAATATTCTACTAAATCACTTACAGTAAGAACTGTAAACGACGATCAATGGAAAGAAATAATTGTCTGTTCCTTGGCTTTCACCTGTAATTACCAAAATTACAGATGATTATCTGAAACCTTGTTTTAGCCTGACCAAAATTCCCCAGAATTCAATGCATATCTGCCTTTTCTGCAAACGTATGAACTATTGTAAGACAAAGTTTAATTTTTCTCAATACTCTTAAAATGCGCAATAATCAAAAGCTTCCATTGACAGCAGTTTGATCTTTCTTTTAAAGATGATCACTTGGTGATCGAAACACGCATCGAGGTATTGAAATAACGGTTTGGTGTTGGGAAAAATCCAGTAATATTCATTACTACACTAAAGGTTCCAAACTGTGCATCACAAGTTCAATTAACAGTGTACATTTCAAGAAAAACTGCCTCTCGAAAAAAAGCTTCGAGGCGAAAAAAAATTAAAAAATGTATTGAACCAATGCTGTCGCTATAATAATTTAATTATGACGCATAGAGAAGTTTGAGAGGTTTTAGGTGTTCAATACCCCCTAAAAATGTCATGGACTGAAAAGATTTCGTGGTTTTATATGAAAAATATACTCTAAGATAAGAAAACCGTGGATCCATTTCCATTATAAAATGTTAAACATTTCACGAAGTATTGGAAAAAATCGATCTCCATTTTGTATTTTCCAAGGGGAGTAACTTTTTTATGTGCACATTTGCTTTAAGGTAGATCATATCCAATCGAGTTATTTTCAAACCCGCCTACTTTTTTTTCACACCCTGTATAAGTGGATGTTAAGTGTATGTGAATAGAGCTTTTTTTCCATTGGTACAGTTCAAAATAATCATCTATTATTACCACAAAATTAGAAATGAGAATTATTTATATAAAACGGTTAAATTTTTTACCTTCAGTTGTGAAAGAAATAGAAAAAACAAAATATAATTTGCAATCTGTCGAAGATGCACTGAAATCCTGGTATTTTAACCGATTCGTTTTTTTTTTTGTCAAAAACTCACAGCACGGGAAAAGATATTGACCCAACTTTATACAGTATTTGATAGATGGGGCAAGAATCGAAATGTATCGCGCGTATTTTGTTCAAATTCTTTATTTATGGACCATAATGTGAATGAATTTTTCACCCTAGGTATATCAGCCCCGTATTATTTCTTTATTAAGAGTGCCGTAGGTCGAGAGTTTTTGACAAATAGTTAACATGGGGAAGGGACGCCTTCCTCATGCGATCGATCACACCAGAGATATTACATGCATTTCTAATCTGTCATAAGATATGTTGTCATTACAGTTGTTACTGGTTGCATACGAGTATTTCTTAAAAATGAGTTCTATCTCATTGTTGACTAACTCGTGGTTTCATCATTCTTTTATTTAGCATGCATACATTTTTTTTTTATTGAGAAATGAAAATTCATCAATAAAAGTTTTATAATCTTGTGGTATTATGTTCTAAAACAAAGGTAGGAACTCAAAATTATTTATGAAAGTGCATACAATCATGAAGGCAATTAGCAATAATATCGGAAGTATTCAACAAATGGAATTGAATCAAATATCATTGATAGGAATAAGAAAGAGTTAAAATTCCTCTTACGTGAAACACTGTCATCCTCAATAGCGGACATCGATGTTTCTGAATAACACATCTGTCATTTTGTCTCTTTGGCACCAATCTGGATAACATTATAAGATAAAGCACTCAATCCATTCATAATATAATGACCTTATATCAAGAATTAGTTGTGTGACTTTTTCTCCCAGTTTGTGTCTGAAAGTTACTTCTTTGCATGATCTATACTTCTTTGTATAGAGTTAAATTTTTGAAATTGATTTTTTCCTTTTCTTCAAATTTTCCCACATTTTTTTTATATAAAGATGGAGAAGTGGAAGGCCAAAACATTTCTTTCCCGAATAATGTCTCATAACTTGCCTTTTCAGGTATACCCCACTGGTCATACCTGGGACCGCTACTTTTTATATTATTTATTAACGATATACGCAATTCTATCAATTAAAAATTTCTCCTGCTGATACTGATAACATAAAAATCTATTGGTAAGTCACGAATTCTTCAGATTGTGTTATCTTTCAAGAAAAGTTTTTACCAGCGGCTCTGCTCCATCCACTTGCAATCCTAAAGAAGAATATTGTCTATTTATATTAACTGAATTACGAAATGAATTTGTTAGTATAGCAAAAATTTCTGTGGAAATTCCATATGACTATTTCCGGTCAGAAAATTTTAGTATCGTTCGTTTTATTATTTGATAATTTCGAAAGACTTTTTCTATTGGACAATAGATTGAAATGTGGTCAAAACATTTGAAGTGGAAAATGGGTTTTTAAATATGAAAATCGTATATATTGTCCGGAGAGTTTTCAAGTATATTTTTATGATGAACCTACTCATTTGATTTCATCATATAGGTCTATCAATCTTTTAAGTTTTTCAGAATCCCGTTATGTAGGTACCATCTCAATAATACAAAATAGTTTAAATCTCTCATAGTTGACGTTTAGAAAAAAAGTCGGCCAAATAGTATCTGTGGGTATTTTTGATATTTCATTTATAACACTTTGTGCAAAACATGTACCAAGTTTCAGTTCTATACGAATTATTAGTATTTTGACTGGACTTAAATGCACAAATTGTTCAAACACATGTTACAACTGTTGGCCGGCAGGATAATAATCGACACTGGTTTTACGTATGATGAAAATTTGAGTGAAAAAAAGTTTTGCGTTCGTTCGGTTGAACTAGGCGAAAGTTGCACAATTTCCATTCGTGTATCGAATGGAAAAGTATATATGCAAATCACGAATTATTCATTTAGCTAAGTCGGCGTGAAATTTTCTATAGGTTCTATGATTTGTTTTGAAATATCTTCGATTTCAAAGTTTATATACTGTTGGTCTAAGGAACTTTTCTCAACAGAGGTAGGTATACCATTTTCCAACGTACTTTTTATTGTAGTACCTAATGGTTCATGCATTTATTTCCATACGTTTATTACTTCTACAATCGTATTTGAAAAGGTTGCTAGATAAATTAAAATAAACGTTTTGCTCAACACTTTCAGATATATAAGTGCTCCCCCAGATCTGGTCATGTTCATTGGTGTAACATGCTATGAACTGATCCAGTCTACCCTCCCCATGCCCCCTCCCTGGTTGAGTGCCCTGAGTGGAAATCTTCTCCACGCGTTTAATGTATGCAGAACATCCTATCTCGTCCATCCACCCCCGCTCCTCCGGTGCGGTCATCAACTTACTGATGGGTACTTCAGCAAGATTGACATCTGCCCTTTTTTTGTGGAAAGTCAGCCTCTAGGTGCTTTTACTTTCTGATATGTTGAATTATTTTGTCATTACTTTCCTAACTGAATTATTGCATGGGGTCTCCAGAAACTGAACGGAGACGTGTTTCTTTAGTCGCGAGAAAGTGTTGGTTCTCAGTGAATCTGAAAATGAGATGTAGGTCGCTTAGCGCTGGAATTCTGTCAAACGTGTCTTCTGCGCGTTTCCTCATGTATCTACGTAGTGTATGTTCAGGTCTAGATCCCGGAATATGTATCTATTCGGTATATACCTTAGAGCGTTTACGGCGGCCTTACGCACGCGTTCATGAACGGCTGGATCTGTTTCCGTATGTCGCTGCTCACTGGGACCAGGCATACAGGATTAACGGTTATATTAAGGTCTTTATTATCAACAGCTTCACTTTCAGTCCCATGTTGCTTCTTCGACCTATTATTGGTAATAGGTTTTGACGGGCAGATTTCGCCATTCATATTCTTTGCCGTGCGTGAGACGTGAACGCTAATCTTTTGTCTAGGTTGACCCCCAAGTATCTAGCTTCGTTGGTCCACGGAATTTCTTGTCCGTTGAAGATGACGTTTCCTTCCGGGTGTACTATCCTCCGGTTGAACAGTATTGCCTGTCTCTTGTTAGGGTTTATACTGATCTTCAACAGGTTGGCCCATTTCTCTTATCTATCTGTCTTTTGCTGTAAGTATCTGGTAATGTGAGCTTGGCTTGTTGATCTCGCCAGCAGAGCCGAGTCGTCCGCCTAGAGCGCCAACCTGTTGAAGTTGTTTTTGATTGTCAAGTTGGCGGGAATTCGGTCAAAATGTTGAAGGAAACCAATTTCTAAATTGTCGACGTTTCGAAACTTTATTGTTTCATCTTCAGGACTATTTAGGGGGCTTTCCGAGTTGAAGGGTGAAGTGAATAATTTCGACATAAAATATAAATACGTACACAGATTCCTGAAAGACGTTGACACAGACACGAAGGGACTAACAATCTGTTAAAGTAGTTCTCCGGCTTGAGCACGTCTGTTGTGTATACCGAGATGAGGTGTGGCGAAAGGACTGCACCTTGTGGGAGCCCTACTTCCAGTAATCGCATCGTTGAGAGTTCTTGTCCTACTCTGCAGTGTTCCAGTCTATCGTATTTATCTAATGACAATTTTCTCACAACTCCTTCCACAGTGTTTCTCTCGGACTTAACCGCCTCTAAGTGGAATGTTATCGGCTATTGATTCGTCTAATTATATTCAGTTGGAACATAACTTTAATATAAGACGGTGTATAACTATATTTTTGTTTCCGAAGTAGAATTAGCAGCCACCTTTCCAGCAAAAATGTTATCTATTTTGGGAAATAGTTGTTCGTGAGTGATGATAAGGAGCTGGATATGAAGTTTTTTCATTTGCTGCATTCATGAAGAACCATAATGAACGTGATTCATCCTATGATTTTTTTAAGTGGCTTGGCGTCCTTTTTTGTCATATTTTGTTGTGAGTAAGTTTAAAATACAACTTTTCTACCCAATTTGGAGTTTTTACTCTTCGTAGTGAATACCTTTTGTATCAGAGCAGTAACATTTCGGTGTGGATTTGGTAGTCTATTCTCTCTACACTTCAATAACTTTTCTGATCTTTTTTTAAGCTAATAAACATAGAAACATTGTTAATGATGATAAAATAGTTAAGGCCTTCGCGGTCGAGATTTTCTGTGTCTTCGTTGTCATCAGAAATGAACTCAGGATGTATATAAACCTCTGAAGAAGCTAGCCAATCGCGCCAGCAAAATTCCAAAAATTGACGGCCTTCAAACCCGACAAAAAGCGACACTGTTTGTTAATAATGATAGGTAAAATATTTCATAAACATAGCAATGGGTATTATCTGTAACAACAATATTTATCCAGGATGAATGGATTCACAAAAATTTCAATTTCTATACGCGTTTGGCTAACACAGTAGCTAGTAATTATTATCATGGATAGTGTTATTAATTTTCATCAAGTTAAGGGTGAAAGGGCTTCAGTTTGAATAATATCAATAAAGATTAAAATAATATTTATCACACAGGGTGGTTCAAACAATGATTCCAAAAGAAAAAAAATTAGATTCATCACATCCAATAAAATTTGAACAGTGTTTATAAAGAAATCTCTTATGATCTCCAGAGTATTGCTGCTTCAAAATTAAAAGAATTCGAAGGCTCTCAGGTTTTAGGTTATATGTTGAACCTAATTTTATAAAATCAAAAGGTTGTGAGATTCATAGGTTCTATATTGAAGCCGAAGAGCAATATGATTTTATTCAATTTGTATTAGTAATTTTTTTTCCTAAAAATTTAAAAAGTAAACTGGTACCTCACTGATATAAAATATGAAGATTTCATAATTCAACTAGAATTGGTCTTAGGAATGTCAAAATGGGCAATATCTTTTTTAAATTAAAAAACTTTGTCTTCAGTGGATAGGTACTTTTGAAAGCCTGTTTCACCAAATAATAGCTTATTAGATACAAGTTATGACAGCTTAGGTTTTAGCAAATTTTTGAAAATGACGTAAAAAAATTGAACGTATTTTCAAGTCGAAAACAGAACTCTGCCTCTAATATATCGGAGATCAATTCATAACGATTTTTCATTTGAAAAAATCGATCCGACAGAAATTTCTTAAAAAACATCATAAATTCGTAACTTGAATAACATTCGTGAGGTAATATTTGGATACCCCTTGATGGAAGGAATCTACTTTTTTGACGTTATTGTTTCGACCATCTTGCATTTTCATAAGATCTTCAACTTCAGATCAAATTTTACAGTTGAAACAACCTAAAACTTTCTTTACCACCATCGAACATTTTTTTGTGAGCTGAATGTTGTCGTTATATTGGTATTCTATGTTTTCTGACTAAAAGGAAGTAATTCAAAATTACCTCACTTTTGGGAAAGAAAGTTTTTGGCTTTTCACTTCTGAAGAAACGAAGAAAACAATTCATTTTGAAATGTATTGCTTTCTTTCTTTGATTCCCACATTTTTCGTATAAAGATGGAGAAGTAGAAAACTTAAACCTTTCCCAAAAATTATTCTCTCCTTAAAATATACCCCTTTCAATTTCACTTAACTTTTTTGTCATTTGGAATACGATAAGATATATTATAATTCTTTTCAGGTAAGGAAACCACTTCTAGTCACTTCAAAAAGCACCAACAAGTAAGAAATATTTTACAAGAAAAAAACAGAGATGGATGCTCATTTAAATTTTACTTTCGACTGGTTGAGTATAAATAAGTATCTGCCTAGATAATAATTCACTTCGTAGATTATTTCAGTTTCTTATTTTTTACCATGAAATCTGACGTACCCACAATGTCGATTGTGTCGATACAAATTTGACTGTCTCCGAAATAATTTCAATATTCCCTGTATAAAAAAAATGTGGCTCCCATGCTTTTTCAGCGAGGTCAAAATATACAACCCTCACCTAATACCCCATGTAGGTAGAAAGGGCCTAAGTACCTTTTCTGGCGCTCGACCCAACATTTCATTGAATGTTCTATTTGCACCTGTCCGAATATATAAAATTTGTAAGCAAACACCATTCAGACGTTTCAAAAGAAATTTCTTGGTCGGTGGTTTTGATTCTCGCCCCCTAAAGATTGCGTTGCTTTTGTAGTTTCAACTACTACACAAGAATTGTGTATGTTCGGATAGCAGTTCGTTGAAAATTATCGTACAATGGATTTTGATCGATAACTGTGCTACAATACCTCAAAAACGTTGTAAGTCCTGGGTTGATATAACTGAAAAGGGAATTATGGGAATGAGAAGAAAATAACATCGCTTCGACGATCTACGGAAGAATTCGAGAAAATTCGTAATTGACAAGGGTTTAGTTCAAAGTGTGCACCATATGGGAAACTTCTTTATTAAGGGTTTTTCGACAAAAAGTTATTCTTGATAAAAGTTTGTGCATCTCCTAAAACTAAACATGCACCAACAAAATATAGTAAAACACACGTAATATACGAGGGGCCTTCAAATATTTGATTTTGAGACAAGAGTAAAGTACTCGTATTTTGAAAACTCTTGAGAAATGTTATTCAGAAAAGTTGTTCGGCATTGAAAAATACATCTAGATTTGAAGTCATGTTCATCTAAATAAAATTTTATTTTTTTACCCATTTTTTTTTTTAAATGGGGACAACGAAAAAAATTGCTAAAACGATAAATAGACAGCCATACGACGGTTTATTTTAAAAACCTGCAATATTACGGATTACACAACTATGGTGATAACCACGGTCAGTTTTTTTGAAGAGTAAAATAATTTTTAAAGTTATTGGTACAAAGTTATTTTTATTTTTTTTGAACACCGAAAATTATTCAAAATTGTACAGTATCGTATCAAGAACTTGATATTCAATAGTATCAAATCACAAAACATCAAAAATAAATATTTAGAAACAAACTCATTGATTTTCTGCAGATTATTTTGGAGAATTATTCTGGACAAGAAAATCTCCAAAAAATCAATGAGTTTGTTCCGAAGTACCTGTTTTATTTTTATGTTTTTTGATTTGTATATTTAATTACAATACTGTACAATTTTGAGTAATTTTCGGTGTTAACAAAAATTAAAAATAAATTTGCAGCAAAAACTTTGAAAATTATTTTACTCTTCAAAAAAATTGACCGTGGTTAACACCATAGTTGTGTAATATGTAATATTGCAGGTTTTTAAAATAAACCGTCGTATGCTGTCTATATATCGTTTTAGCAACTTTTTTTTCATAGTTTCCATTTTAAAAGAATGGGTAAAAAAATAAAACTTCACTTAGCTGGCCGTGACCTCAAATCTAGGTGAACGTTTTAATGCTGAACAACTTTTCTGAATAACATTTCCCGAAATTTTTGAAAATAAGAGTACTTTATTCTTGTATCAAAATCAAATATTTGAAGGCTCCTCGTATATTACGTGTGTTTCACTGTATTCTGTTGGTACATGTTTCGACTTAGGGGATGTACAAACTTTTATCACGAATAACTTTTTGTCGAAAATATCGTAATGAATGAGTTTCCCATATGGTGCATACTTTGGGGATGTCACTGTATATGCCAACCGCTTATTCAAAATATTCAAAATGCTTACATAACAACAAAAACTTATCGAATTCTTTCATCTTATGAATGTACTGCATTCATAATTACGGCTCCCCATCTAAAAAATTGTAGGAGAAGAATATTGGGACTTTTCCAAAACAAACCTTTAGAGAACGCTCCAAAACACAAATTTCTACAGAGAAGATTGAAAGTACAATATAATCAATAACTCCAATGATCTGAATCCATTCTTAAATAATTATTCATTTTTACAAAAAAAAATACAAGACAGTTTTTCTTGTTTCAATTTTTATTTTCATTTCCCTTTGCGAATGTCTCAATCTACTTTAATTTTCGTTCCATATTTTGATTTTCAGTAGGTATGTTTATTATAATTGATGATTTTTATAGCCAAACATCGGCATATACAACTAACATCCTGTTTTCGATAGTAGATAAAAGATAATATTATCACTCATAAATTGAAAAAGAAGGTCAACAACAAATACATGAAGTTCATTTGAGTAAACTTCCTATTTACCGGGTGTCAACGAATCTATTAGACGAATCATAACTTTTGGAATATGGGGTATCAAAATTATATTTTATATGTAGTAGGTAAGGTAACTTAGTGAAGAGGATTGTTTCCATATTTTTCTCACTTTACAATCATTTTCGGTTTCACTGAAAATGGTTCTGGTATTGAATTTTCAAAGGGAAACGTTTTACTTCTATACTACATCACTTTCAATATTCCACTTATGTGATGTCAGAAAATTATAATCGAAAAGTATTAGGTAGATAGAAGGTAGATAGAAGATTATAGATAGGAATAAGACAAGTTGAAAAAATTACATTTCGTGCCTCCATTTTTAGATGGCGACCATTTTCCGAAAAAATTTTTTTTGATACATTTGACTGGTATCGTCAGATAAAATTGCGATTGTATTGAAAATGAAAGGCAAGAACTACAGATAAGTCCCGAATTAGCAAGAAAAGTTCGAAAAAAGCACGGAGATAAATCATTCAAATATCATTTATTTAATAGAACATTCACAAATAAAGTTTTTGCAACCAATGGTCCAGTAGGGTGGCCTACTCACTCACCGGATCTCATTGTATTTGATTTCTTCAGGTGTAGGTATACTGAAGAAAGGACTTACTATGCAACAGTTCCAAAAACTAATTTTACGGGTATTCAGAAATATAATGCCTCAAGTGTTACAAAACGTGTTTAGAGAAATACTTGAAGAAGCTGAGCCTTGAACATGGAGGAATGCACTCTGATTTAATACAATGATATTTTTAATGAATCAGTCATTGGTGATAGTTTTGAGGAATTGGTTGGTTGTTTTCATTTTGTTAATTCAATCGCAAATAAATTAGTACCTATCGTTTAATTCTCTTTTCGGAAAGAGATGCTTTTTAAAAAATGGTCGCCATTTGAAAAATAACAGTTAGTCACTAAAACTTTGTGATTATAATTTTCTGACATCACCTGAGGTCCTTAGAGTAGGTTCAATCATGGACACCTATAGGTGTAAAAGCGACTGTAAAGAATGAAATAGGCATAAAAACTTTCACAAATGTCTAATTCTGAGTCAGACTTGTCTCAGAAATGGAAAATGTTGAAATATATAGGGTGTTTCACTTGAAAATTCAATACTGGAGTCATTTCGGTGAAAACGAAAGTGACCGTAAAGTGAAAAATATTAGTTACTAAGTATGTCAAATCTCATTTCAATCATTCTAATTTTCTAGAAGTTATGACTTGTCTAATATATTCGTTGACACCCGGAGCTATCATAACAAGTTGTGAAATAGTAAATTACTAATCTGTTGATTGGATGAAACATTAAGTTTGAATTCACTCATTGACAATTTATCCACCCCTTGAATAAATAAGCAAAATTTTCTCAGATTCCACTTTTTGACTGATGACTTATTGAAAACACCTCAAATCAAATATATTTTATTACATCAATCAAATTAATGCCTTTCAACTAGCCCTGATATCGTGTATAGAGACTGAAGCTAAAAAGCTATAGTGAGAGATCTCTTTGTAGCGCCTAGGAAAAATATCGCTCGGCTATTGACATTGATTTTTTCTAAATGCCAACTATCAAATATCGATCTTGTTTCGTTTTTATTGACTCGTATTGTATTTAGTTTTATCTATTTCTTATTCCGGTTATTCATTCTGTTATGAAAATCCACTGCATTTGTACTGTATTAAATATAAACTAAAAACTACTATATTTGCGATATAATATTGGAATACTCAAAAATCTTCTACTGAACCAATTCTATCAGACTATTGAAACAGTTGACTTTATATTTGTATCTATGTACAAAACTCTCCGGTAATCAAGAGCCCAGATTTGTTGATTTCTACCTGAACGTCTTGTAACTTTGTTTTTGCTGGTTTACAAACAAAATAAAATAAACGTTACTTTACTCTTCTCATCAGTTAATTGGACTAGTAAGAAATAAAGTTTGCGTCAGTTACAAGTACTGACAAAGTAGTTTGTAATATTAATTAGATGTCTCATATTATTGACACTTTTAAACCCCTAGCCCCTTATAACAAATCAATCAATGTCGACGGAAGTTTCTGTAAAGCTACCCTTGGGCATTCCGACTCAAAGAATGTCGAGGGAATTTTTCATTATAGTAGTCTGTATAATATAGCAAGGACAGGAGAACAGTTGGGAAGCGGCTTACTATATAAGTATTATACAAGATACCATATTTTTTCTTGAAATTGCAGTGCATTGCAAAAAAAAATGTGTTTCTGTTTGAAGACATCTGTTATTGTTATTAATTTTATTTCAGTCTTCGGTCTCAGACTCATTTGCAAACGTTTTGAGTAAGAGTTTATTCAAATACTGAAGTTAGTCATGTGGTTGAAGATATAGGTTCAGTTGCATATGAATTTGATAAGACTGACTGGTTTTAATATATTTTTCAATTTTCTCTGAATTTAACAGTGAAAAAAACCATCAATCTTCTAAAATTAATTTGTTTATTCGTATTTCTATAATACATCTAAGATAATAAGTAGATTACAGTTTTATTTATTATTCAATGGCCACAAAGGCGGAAGCTTCTGCCTAACTTTTGTTAATGTTACCAATAAATAAAATACGAGTGTATTATATTGAAATAATAGCAATGAACAAAAAGAAAAGATAATGAATTTATTGGTGAAATACATTCGTAGTGTTCTGGTTATCAAATTAAATATTTTGCTCCCAATATGTGGCTTGTTGTTGCATTGTAGTTGTTGAATATTTTTCTGTAACTATATGTCTATCTTATCTCATTACATAATGTTATGTATGTATTTCTCAAACTTGTTGAATACTTGTCTGAATGTTGGGATATCATATTTTTCGGAACTATGTCGTTAATGAATAGTTGATTTTACAGACATTAAAAAGTCAATAAATACTGTGAAGGTTTCAAAGCGTTTTCATATAATCTACCCCAAACAATAATCTAAGATTTCATATTCGTCCAAAAATGTATTTAGTGACATCAACGATATAATCACCATTCTTAAACAGAAATTTTTCGCTGGATAGTCAATCTTTCATTTAGCAAGCCATGTAATAGAAACTAGTTTCGTTCAATCGTTATTAGAGATAGTGAACTTTTTTTAATAGAGCGATATTTTGGTTTTTGAGTTTTATATCTTATTTGCATTGGACAATCTGTTCAGTATGTGAGACAAAAAAAACAGTAAGTACTTTTCTTACTGTTCGAGAAAGTTAAGAGAAATTGAAATAGTTGTATCAATTCTGTTGAAAATCTCTTTGTAAATTATATCTCTTTAGTGTTCATTTTCACGAAGAACAGTTCAACGTACGAAGCTATCTATAAAACTAGTTGTGCGTTGGCCAAGCAAAACAAACCGTAAAAACCCGTTGTGAAGATCACTCATTATTATTCGTATCATTAATCTCTTTACTAGAGATACCCTTATAATTTTCGTTCCTTTTTTGCGTAATTTCCTACACGAACCGCATCACTTTTCTAGACAAACCTCGCCATTCGCTCAGTTAGTGGTGCCAGTAACTGCGTAGGATTTACTACAAATTGCGCCATAAACAATTCAAACGGCTCTTGGCATCGGCATCAGCGGCTACGACGACTGACGGCGGCGATTAAAACCTTCACGATTGTGAGAATTTAAAAATTAAATCCACCTGTGCAGTTGATCCGCTCCCCGGCGCGGTGCACTGCGATGCCGAACTTGAACTCGGGCGACTCGACGAGGCGGCCTTGATTGGTGCGTTCACCTCGCGCGGCGCGCCCGATGGTCCGCCCAACCTTTTGGGTTAGTGGACCTGCCGAAAATCGGGGGTTCGCTCGAGCTCGGTGCGATCGCTGGTCGACGGGCTGGGAAAGTATTCCGTAATAACAACAACAATGCAAGCTTTGATTGATTGGATATCAATGTATTACGGCAAGTTGAGGTTACTGAGCTTTGTAAATGAAACGCTTTTAATAATGCCATTGTCACTTTCTGGTTAACTAAACATCTTTTTTTTTTTGATGCCACAGTTTTTAGTCGTGAACATGATGTTTATTATACACATAAGAAGATTTTTCAAAACGTCTCATATGTGTTGACAAAACCGGAAAAAAGTAGGACAAATCAG
>WOGP01003064.1:0-15712 GCA_015342065.1 Leptinotarsa undecemlineata
ATCCAATGATCACTTACCCCACGGTTGTGGAGAGTGGTAATTGGTTGATAATGCTGGCGCGCCCTCTCGAATGTATCGGAGTTTCGGGGAATAGGGCCTGACCAGCGCACACTACGGTGAAATAATAATGATAATAATAATAATTTTGAGTCCACTCAGATCATATTTACATTATATTGATACAGTCACAGACATAATGTATACATGATATATAATGTATAGATGAAATGACATTATAGGAAGTTTTGAAGATAATAATAACCAGGGCATCCGAGTGTCATAACTCACGTTATCTTTTTGCTTATGATTTCTGATATGTCATAGTAACATTCATTACAGTGAGTTTTCTTCCAATCTTATACAGCCAGGTAGATGATTTAGAAATTGAATTCCTCTGTATATTGGGCTTCTCTCATACAGACTAGTTTCATGTTTAAGAGGACTAATAAGTTTCGAGGATCACTTGGGTAGTCGTGATAATCAGAGTTGAGATAAAAGTTATGATAATTACTTTCGCATACAGAATGCATTTGTAATGCAATTTGTAAATAGAGTAAAATGTAAGAATTCCATGTTCTTTGAAATGATTACGACATGTTTCTCTACAATTTAGGTTGAACATCAATCTTATAATCTTTTTTTGAGAAACGAAAACCCTGGATGCTCCCACTGCACCACCCCATAGAATAATATCATAAGAAATGGGTGAACAAACAATATCATAGTAAATGCTGATCAAGTGAAATATTTTTCAGTTGCAATATAGCAAAGTAACTATTATTCAATTTCTTGCAAATATGTATGACCTTGCTATTCCATCCCAGATTATTGTACACAAATACTCCGAGAAATTTGGTGGATTTCGCGTAAAGTACTTCACTATCAATTACTGAGATTCTATTTTTCGATATTTCATTTCTGGTGAAAAAGTGCATACAAACTATTTTAGCAGAATTTACAATCAGAGAATTTCTCCCACACCACGGGGTAAATTCCTCTGGCAGTATATTCATTTTTGCAATGAGCTGTTCAGACGTTTCTGCTTCCATTGCTAAAGTGGTATCATCAGCATATAGAATTAGGAGTTTAGTGCTGACGTATTAAGGAAGATCATATAAATATAGTAGAAAAATTAGCGGACCAAGAATCGATCCTTGAGGCACACCAGCCTACACATCATGTGGAAGGGACCTCTGTTAGCAATTCTTAAAATAATTTTTCTGACCTCAAGATATGGAGCCAGCCACGAAAGAAATTTGCCACGAAAGAAATTTGCCACGAAAACCCAGTTCCCTTAGTTTATTAATTGTAATATGAATATTGATTGAGTGGAAAGCTTTCAACAGATCAAAAAAAAAATATTTTCGAAATAAAAAGCTCATACAAGCATGAGCCCGCAAAGCTATCGTCTTTTAGATACATATTGTTGCAGATTTTTTTTCGTTTATTATAAATTATATTCGAAACAATCTTTATATGAACACTCAGAATACAACATTGAATTGACAATGTTTTTTCCACTAGTCCTCACGATTTTCCATGTTTTGCGCAGAGTTAGGAATACTTGCGAAAAACGCTTTATGGTTTCCTGGTTCTTCATCTTCATACAAAAAAATGTGGGAATATTCCGAAAAAAGAAAGAAAGTAAATGAGTTCAAATGATACTATTCACAATAATGCAAAAAAAATTATAAACCATTTCTAAACAACTAGTTTTACATGGACATTAAGTTATACATAACAAAATGTAGGTACTTTCAAACCGATTACTTTCATGTGAATATTGAATCATACAAAAATCACTATTTTCCAATTTGTACTTGAAACATTTTATGGAATTGAATCAGACATCATTCACAGGTTTGCTACACAATATAGTAATTATAAAAATATACTCCTTTCAATTTGAGCAAGATTCCTCTGGCTGGGACTCAATTAAATGAACGAATGAATGTTTATTACGTACTGGCATCGATGACATGAGTAGATTATTTCCATTCGTTACATAAAGTCGTTGTTTTATGAATGACTTGAGTGCTTCATCTTGTAATAATATTCATATTGGTGCTGAGAAGACAATGAGGCAGTTGTTCTATGTGAGTGAAGTTTACTTCTTTCATTTACTATATTGTGTAGCAATCCTGTGAATGATACCTCATTCAATTCCATAACGAATAACGTATTCAAAAAACACTTTATTGTGAGATTTTCACTAAACGATTTTACAAAAACGCAACACGTGTTTCGCCATACAATGGATTTTTCGGGCGAGTCTTTACTAATTCATTCTATATATTCAATGCTAAATACCTTATTCTTCAATTTGAAGTACTTACATTTGAAGTACTTACCTGATTTTTACCTAAGTTTGTAATGAACTAAATTACCTGAGCCTATAGACCAGTTTCCACATTTGAAAAAATATTTAGTAACGGGAAGTTATTCAATTCTAATTGATCATTCAATATATTACCCGAATTCCTGAATATATTGATTTCTAAACATTCTAGAAGATTGAGTTTCAAACTCTTCTCTTCTAAATGTATTCATGGTTGAACTTATGTCCTTCTGCTAAAAGGTGGTTTGCAAATGTGGAATTGGTCTTTCTATTTACAAAATTACTTGTATGATCTTTAATTCTTTGGAAAAATATTCTTCCCGTTTGGCCAATATACAGTGACAAGAACCATATACAGCTCATATACTCCTGACCTATCCGACACCGAAGTTTTGTCTTTAGTTTTTAATAAATTTACTTGACTCTTATTCGTTATGTAAACTACGTTTACTCATTCTTTTTTTCAAAAAACGGGCAATGTTATTGGTGTGTTCACTTAAATATGACAATGTCCTATAACTGACGTTATCCCATCTTGAATTTGGGTAGACCAGGTTCAGCTTGCTTTGCTTTTGTCGTTTTTTTACCTTATAACCGTTGTTAACCACGATTTGTTTGATCAAACTCGGCTCTCTCTGAAAATTACTCTCAGACAGTGGAATATTTAATAGTTTGTGAAGCATACTATTGAATGCAGCAACTTTATGCTGGTAAGGGTGTGTAAAGGAATTATGTATGATAATGTCCGTGTACCATGGTTCGTGGAAAGTTGTTGTTGTTGTGGAAGTATTGTTATTTTTCGTAATGATTAAATTAATGGGGGTTATTGAAATATTTACCTCCCTTTCAGCGGTCAATTTTATTGACGGGTGGATGAAATTAACATATTCAATGAACTTGCCTTATTGAATATCTGTACCAGTGAAACAGACTATCTATGTATTCCAGTACAAGAAACTGTTAGTAAACTGATTACTATGGATTTCATAATCTATGTTTTCCATGAAAATTTCAGCCAGCAAGGGACTCAAAGGTTTATCCATAATTAATCCTTCACTGCACGAATAGCATTTTTCAAACTGGAAATAATTCCATCCACCCATCGATAAAATCCACCACTGAAAGGGGGGGGTTAATAATTTAAAGAATTACCTTGACCTAACTATTACGAAACATAACAATAAACATGAATTTGCAATTTTTCACAAACCATCGTACACGGACATTATCATACATAATGCGGAATGTTCCTCAACTTGGGTTATTACAGCAAATGCAAGTTTGAAGAAAATAAAGTTGAGTTTAATTCATGAATTTTTCAAATTCACTTCGAAAAGTATTCAAATTGATGTTTCAATTGTTTCTAATTCACATATTGGCAACAGCGCCTATATCAAGTTGAAATAATGTATACGTAAATAGATACTCTACTTTAAAAAAGAAAAATTATCTCAATAAATCAACAATTGAGGCAAAACATGAATTATAGTTCAATACCACTTCCACAAGCCTCATAAACAACAGTTGTTTTGTTATTTATTTATATAGAGGAAGCTAGGTTAGGTGCACAAAATGTCATGTCACAGAATGTCTCGAAACTCGGAACATAAGTAAATAGAACAGCACGCCTCTGAAATAAGTCATCTTTCTCTGTCTCTTCTATAATGGCCGATGCTTCCTGTTCAGGCGCAATTGAGGCCAGCTCAATACGGGGGGTTGTCCTTGTCTGGGTTAGCATCCATTGACAACCCTTATATTTAATTCTGATTCAAACTTATACTACACTTAATTAAATTATGCTGGCACGTTAAATAACGGCGGACAACACAAAACACATTAAAACTCAGCCCCCATGCAACACGTGGTATCCACGTACCATCTATGTGGACGAACATACGTCCACTACCACTGCTACACCGGAACCCAAACTAAGTGTTTCTTAAAAGTTTTATAGGGGTAACATTGTAGCTGAAATACGTTAAAATACTTGCTAGTTGAGTTTGTGACTAAAAAATTATTACGTCAACGAAGTGAATTTTTGTATAATTAATAATTTTTTACAAAAATATTGATAAATGAGTGGCGCCCTTAAATTTTGCTAATAATACAATAATGTGAATGTTCATGTGACTGTTTTATAGTGTTTAAGAAAGGCTTTATAAAATATCATGGTTAATGAAACGGTGCAATTTCCTCCTCATAGCTTTCTTATAAACACATTGAAAACATTTCTGGGAGAAATACAGTTTTATAATTTGTTTGTTCGAAACTTTTTCGCAACTATTATAAAATATAAAATTGCTAGTTGGGCTTAACATATAGGGACATGCAATGGAATATAAAATTATCATTTGACTAGTTTTTTGATCAAGAATATCGAGTATCGTGTATATAAGCCTCCAAGGAGAATAAAATACTCACTAACTGGAGAATCATTTTTTGAAAGCTATCAATCTTGATATTTAAAAAATGTTCATAAACATTTTTTTTTATTTTAGAGGCGTTTCGCTAACACTCTAGCTTCATCGGTGGTATTAGTATTGATTCCTACTGTTATCGTTTACAGTTAGTTAAAAAATAATAGTAATGGAGAAATAATTCAGCATTTTTCGTTAAATGTGGCAGATAGAAAAGAGTGTGAAAATGATGTGGAAAATGAGACAGGAGAGAGATTGTGCAAATAGTAAATTCAATGAAAGAATGTAGGTATATATAATGAATAGGTGAAAATAAAGAAACAAAAACATAATCATCTTTTTATAGACTTTTGATAGAAGGGACTACTAATATGAAAATAATTTTATTAGTTACTTTGAATTTCAACTCGATATATCTAGTTCTCACAGAAATCGTTATAGTCTATTCACGATAGATAGCTTCTAGAATGTGGGAAAAAATGAAGCTATATAATCACCAAAACCATTCATTTTATTTTGAAAAAGGAAAACCGACCCCCAACAAAATAATGGTAGCCTTGAAAGAAGACCAAAATGTTTCTAATGATAGGCAAAACAACGTTTTCGGATACTTCAAAGGAATTAAATTTCAGCTGGTGAAACCAAACAGGAAATTGCTCTTAATCGAAAATGGTGAAATTATTTGTCGCAGTAGACCTTACCTAAAGCAGATAAGAGAATTTCGATCTAAAAAGAAAAATATTCATTATCTGGACGAAACTTGGCTTAACGAACGATATATTGTTGGAAAGATGTGGCAAGACAAAAATATACTAATTCATGTCAAACATTTTTAGGAGGCTGTTCTACTGGATTGAAGTCGTCTTTTGGAGAAGGAAATCATCTGATTATTACCAACATTGGTAGTGTTGATGGTTTTGTTGAGGGTGGTTTATCGATATTGGAGTTGAAGCGTTCTGGCATTCAAGTCATGTCTTCAAACAATATTTTGAGCAGATGTTACACCTTACTTTATCAATCTTTGTTGTCGTGATAAACAATTCGAATTATCATTCCAGAAGAGTTGAAAGAATACCAACTAATGCATGGGGACAAGCAGCTATCAATGAGTGACTTCTACAAAAAACGTACCATTTGATGAAAGTATGGTAGAAAAAACTATCATCTATACTATATTTATAAAAAGCTCGAATCACAGAATATGTGGTGAACAAGATGATACAGAAACGAAATATTATGATTCAGCACTGCCTTCTCATTCTCGTGAACTCAATCCCATTGAACTCGTTTAGGCTCCTTGCGAGAATTCAAAAAAAAAGAAAATAGACCATTCAGCTGAGGAAAATGTAGAAACTTTTGCTTCAATACTATATTTTTTTAAATGATTCGAAATGTCATAACAATATCAATTGTCCATGAATAAATAAGCATAGCTACCTACTAGTTTTAACAAGTATTTTTGAATATATCCTCAAACACACGCAACTGCAGGTGAAAAAACGACCCGAACTCTTATAAAATATTTTGTTTGCAACCCATTTGCGATACAAAATGTGGTGGACCCGGTAAAGTATTATAAATCCGCCTATACTTGCTGTAGCAAATCATAACGAAATAACAAAATTTTATTTTAGTTTACGTTTTGTATTTCAAATGAGCAGTGTTTAAACAATATAATGTGTGTTCAAGGAAGTTCAGAAGGCAATGTGAGTTGAAAACGAAAAACAATTTTGTATTAGACTTACACATAATAATGAAACAAGTTCAATCACACTTCTAAACCACATACTCACAGAGTAGCCTACTAGACTCGTTAACGGAAAGACAAAGAGTAAATTTAACAAAGAATATCGAACAATGTGATTTGAATAAATAGCTTGTCAATCCCTCTTTGGAGATTCTTGCAAAACTTGGTTATTGGCCTTTGAAAAATAATATCGGAAGGTCTCTTCTTGGCCCATTTACCACTATTGAATATTGAAAGAGTTATTGGAAATGCTACCTGCATGCTAATAAGTGATAACATTTGTACACTGATTCAGTTATTTTGATATTCTTGTGGGAAATCGATTCTCGATCAAATAAATGACTTCCATTCAGTTACTTTTACAAAATGTGACTTTTTTCACTGACATTTATCCCGCGATGATACAATGTAACCCATTCAAAAAGAAATAACCTCTTTTTCATTGATTGGACTTTTTTTTGGTTTTCATTAGGTAGGAATTCGATATATCATGAAATACAAAAGTTTATGAAAGAGTCTTCATGACTTCATGACAAAAATGGAAAAAAAAGTTATTTAACGATTTTTTCAAAATATTACTATGCCACTGGATTCACATGTCAAAATTACGTCGAAACGCTATTCATACATTTATGCTCCTTTCTTAATTCCAAAATTAAAGTAGGCATGTAATTTATAAATTCTTAGAAAGAAAATCAAAAAAGTGGTTTGATAAAAGGAGGGTGTGATGTCACCAGATATACGAAATACAGAGCCGACAAAGAATCCTCATTACTTTTAGACATTTTTGTCTGAACGGTGTGAGAGTTCAATTATTTTTTAGTTGTTTGCATTCACCTATCAATGCTGGGAAAATTTGGATGATAATAGGTCTTAAAAAAGTATTGTATATTACATAGGTGTATCTATTCATGTAAGCACTGAAGGGCCACATGAAATTTATATTTTATAATTGACAATTCAAA
The DNA here is from genome assembly GCA_015342065.1 of Leptinotarsa undecemlineata. Classification (NCBI taxonomy): domain Eukaryota; kingdom Metazoa; phylum Arthropoda; class Insecta; order Coleoptera; family Chrysomelidae; genus Leptinotarsa; species Leptinotarsa undecemlineata. The sequence goes on from WOGP01003064.1 coordinate 7,468, forward strand.
CGTTCTATCAGGCATAATCGATAGTTTGACTTTTCGATTATCGACAGCGTCAGGGAAACTGAGGCACTCTACAAAACTCGGCCAACACTATTATTAGAATATATTTCTCCTGAGACGTTCCCCTATACGCCTTCTCATAATATATAGTTCATCTTATTGAGAGGTGTAATATTCAGGTCTTGTTCTGTTACAAAAAATCGTAATATTAATTGTAACCCAGATAGAGATATAATACCCAAATCGCGCGGGAAATACGCGCGAACCCGCCATTGCAGAAAGTGCGCGAAGAATCAGCATTATAAATAACATGGCAGGAATGGGAGCATCAGTTTCAGTTGATACGGCAAAAGGAGTATTTCGGCCACGTTACTGAAGATGACTGTCGCAGTTGCAGTTGAAACGTTCAGAGATTATAATCAAAGAAGAATGCGGCAAAACCCGGAAACCAACCAAAACAAATGAATTTTTATTGAAAATAATATTTTTGATATTGTAAATATTCATAAGGTAATCATATAAGCCAAAATTTAATGGGTCCATATTTACCTCCATACTTTGAAAGAGAAAGGAAAGTAAAAGGCAGAGTAGGTTTCGAAAATTTTTAATGCATATTCTACTTAAAGATTGATTTTTGTGATACTCAATTCTTGAGATTTTCTGAAATCAGTCCCTGTGTGAAAATAGCGATTTCTGTTTCATGATTATGAGTGAATATTTGTATTAATCATTGTGGATAGCTATAGTCACAATCGAAGCGTTGTTGAACTTAAAACTGACGTGAAAACGGTCTGAAAACACTGCATGACTGGAGACCCAACCTAACAGGAATTTACTTTTAATATTCGGTGGCAGGATATTCAGCAATCTGGCAACCAAAGAGCTAATGAGTATTCCATATATGGGTGTGGTGATTACAAAATCGTTAGTTCGAGACTAGGTTCAAAAATTAGACAATGAGAAACATGAACAATACTGAGTGAATATCACTGGAATCATGCAAGGAGGAAGATCTATCAAGGAATTGTTCGAGAAAGCATTTGTTTAAAAAGCAATTCTGTATCCACTGACCAGGAAGACTATTAAAATGGATGTTCTGAACGAAAACACTACAGCCACAGTCAGTCAGATCGTAAGCAGCAAAAAAGCACTACGAATAATTCTCACATATCATAGTGGCAATGTTCTTCAGACAAAATGGTTCTTTGAAGTTTCATTCATTAGAAATATTTTTTTTCATTTTGATGGCTCCAAACAGCGCTAGGGTTGAATCAAAAATACTTTGTTTTTGATCTCTTGTGGGTCCTAGTACCGAGTAGTTGACTCCTTATGGAAGCTACAGTGAACGACAGATTACGAATCTCGTTTAGCGATGGATTGAGAATTTCCCATAGAAGGCGTTCTCGTAAGAATAGATATAATTGCCTTCACTTATACATTGCTTGTCCATTAAGGACAGCAATGAATTCGTGGTTAACTCTAGCACTACTGATTAGACTAGCACAATAAACACTAACAGAAACGATGTTGAACTTAACATAGTCAACGAATAACAATTCCATACTATTTTTCTGTTTTGAACAAAAAATTCATGAGATTGAAATGTATTGCCATTATGGAACAAAAGTTCATTATTATGATATATAGTCTGTCCAGAAATGAGAGAATTACAGTGAAGTAAAAAAATGCCTATACAGTGCTCTGGAAACAGTCGAACAAGAAGCTTCGCAAAAATGTACCCACAACACAATCAGAATCGAAGGAGAGATGTGGGATCTGGATGACCGCATAGACTCATTATCGGAAAAAATTATTCCAGTTGTCATCAATTCTAATGAAACTGATTCATCCAGTGAAGAATCACTCAACGAGTCCCTGTAGACTTTTATCAGATTTAAAGTTATGGCAATATCTTATTCGATGTAAGTATTCCCATCAAATCTATAAATTTTTTTCTGAATCAACTATAAAAGGTGACAATCCTGAATGCAAAACTATTTTAAATATAAATTATCCTTCTCAAAATAAAATATTTTGATACTATTAGTTTTCACGATATTTCAATTATTTTCGCATCATGTAGAATAAATCATTGGAAAATGTATATCAATATCCTCAGTCCGACGCCTATCAATACTATCTTCAACGCAATACTGAAAAAAAGGGTCGGCCGCCTCTTTTGAGCTTTTTTGTCGCAAGTCACCAACTTGATGGCTCGTTAGCGGCATCCTCAAAGGGCATAGAGGGTAGAAATATATCAGTGACTTTATGCATGAATTGCTGGAGATGACTATGTTGCTTTCTTTGATGTACCGACATGTTTGCATTCTTGAAATTCTTTCACTCTCAGACAATACCGAAAATAATATAATTATTTCAAAACCCTTGACCGTTTTAATGTAGCTCCATATCTCAATAAACATTTTACTATACTGACTGATGAAACATTTTTGTAGTCTATATACCAAACAAAAAGTAGGTGTCCTACGATTCGAACGACCCACAGAAACTGTTACGTTTCGTGGTCTGTTCTTGTTTGCTTTTGCGCCTTTGGATCGGTTCTTCTCGTGTGATGAAATGTGGTCTGATTTCTCAACAAACGGGCCAAATCATCCCAGCAGAGTCCAATTGTGGAGAAATCGACGAAATCTACCAAAAATTACGACAGCTGCAGCCGGCACCGATCAATGAAAGAGGTCCTATCATGCTTCACGACAACGACCGCGTGCATGTTTCACAAATGACAGTTTGAAAATTGAACGAATTGAACGTATATGTATACCCCAGACCTCTCGCCAACTGACCACCATCTTTTCAAGCTCTTCAATAAGTCTCGTACAGGTGAAACATTCGCCAATCAGGACCAGACAAAAACGGCCTTCGTTGACATCTTCGAATCCTGAGCAGCCTATTTTTATGCTGACGATATTAGTCGACTTGTATGAGGTTGGCAAAAGTTCATTGATTCAAATGGCGTTTATTTTTGTTAAAGTCAATGAGTATCCACTTCGATATTACAGTATTAATTAGACTAAGAAAAACGGACAGATTTTTTGATACAACCTAATATGCACTGTATCTAAATTAATACAATTGACATCACCATTATCGAATCAAGAGAGCAAGTAATTGCAATATGATTGACATTCGATTAGTTGAAAGTACATAGTTATGTAACTTATTATTTGGTGCTGATTATCATTCAGAAGGCGTTTCGTGAACTGAAATACTTTTTATTGTGGTGCACACACTTCAAACTCTTTTTTATCGCAAGTCAGTTTTCGCTAGATGAATTGATTAATAAAATAACTGTTTGGTTTTTATCCTTTGCGTTACGAGCGTTTGATCACATCATTCGTAATGGATGCGACATCTATTATTTTTTATTTGAAGTTTGGTAACATGGTAAAAGAATTTCTACCATAAAAATTTTTATTTTTTTTTTCAAGTGACTTACGTTAGCTCTACCTGTGAACAAATTGGAAAACAGATTAGTTTTTGGGAAAAAACTCTAAAGCTTTTTACTTCTCAGTCACTGGAAAACCTACGAAAAAATGATTGAAGTATTTATCTTCAATTGAAACCCCTCGCAACGATGTATAGATCATGCACAAAATTTATTTTCAGATACAGTCGGATATTCAGAGCACTAACTGAAAAAGTGATTTCCATGTACTTAATGTAATATTCGTATCCTTGACAGTAGTTATTTCAGGTGGTTTCGTTCATCCAGTTTGTATCTAAAAGAAACTTTTTTGTGCATGATCTACACATTTCCACTTTGAACTCAATCACATCGGAAGTTCTCCACATTTTCCATGATGGACCGGTCACGTAAGCAAAAAAAGATACACTTTGGAATGGGAGATATCAAGCTATAAACTCGTGTATACCTTCATTTTAGTGTTCTAAAAGTTGTCTCAAAAGTCTCGTTGTTTTAAAAGTTTGCACCGGAAGTTCACTCAAGACCATAGGTCACAAAAATCAGTTTTTCGCGATTATCTCGGTTTCTATAGGTCTAATGGTGTCAAGATCTACTATAAAAATTGTAAAGCATGAAATTTTCGAAAAAAAAAAAATTTCATACGACCGACAGTTTTTGAGATGAAGGGAGGAAGAACCCGCAGCACTCAGCCACAATCGCTGTAATGAATGTTCAATCGTGCATCTCAGTGAATAACACCTCGTATGATGTACAGAATAAATTATTTGGAATTCTTTCTTGCTTTCTTTGTTTACTTGAATACCTATTGTGGCATGAGTTGTGCATAAATTATTTGGAATTCTTTCTTGCTTTCTTTGTTTACTTGAATACCTATTGTGGCATGAGTTGTGTGGCACGTAGAGCCGTCTTGTTGAAACCACATGTCGTTGGTATCCGAATCATCCTAGTCAGACCAAAAGAAGTTGGTCATCATCGACCTATAGTGCTCGCCGTTGACAGTGATGGTTGGTCTGGCCAACGACGTTCTCAAGAAATATGGGCCGATAATGCCCACAGCCTAAAATCCGGCCGAATTGTACTTTAGACACTTACAGATTATCGCGATTCTGCCTGAGATAATAATAGATGCTAATAGGAATTCTGAACACTTTTTATTTTTTGTCAGACTCAATTATTTATCGAGATATAGCCTATCAAAGTTTGTATGATGTCATAATTTTACCTTTTTCTTTACAGCAATGAACGATTGCAATTCACAATTTTTTTCATTCACATATCTTTTTCCATATTATTGCAACTTTTTCTACCTCTTTCCTAAAATACATGAGGTTTTCGATTCAGTAGTACAGGTTGGATGTTGAGATAAGACAGTTTTTTCACAGTTAAATATTCGAAAATACGTTCCTTTCAGAATTAGGAAGGGAGGATAGGTTATGTTAGGTTAGATTATGCAAGGTCGGGTTGGGTTAGGTTAGTTTCAGTTAGGTTAACTTTGAATAAGGTTAGGTTTGGTAAGATCGAGTTAGGTTAGGTTAGGTTAGGCAGGGTTAGGTTAGGTAGGGGAAGGTTAGGTTAGTTTAGGTCGAGTAAGGTTAGGTTGGGTTTGGTTAGGTTGGGTTTGGTTTATGTTAATTTGTGTTGGGTTGGGTTGGGTTAGGTTGGGTAAGGTAGGTTGGGTTATTTTGAGTTAGATTAGGTCGGATAAGTTAAGGTTTGGTTTGGTCGATTTAGGTTAGGTTGCGACAGGTTGGGTTGAGTTAGGTTAGGTGTAGGTAGAATTCGTAATCCATTGTTTTTTAGAGTAATTAATTAAAAAATATATATTTCTTTAACATCCACCTTAATCTACTGAATTGAAAACCTCATGTATCTAAGAAAAGGGATAAAAAATGTGCGATGATATGGAGAAAGCTTTGTAAATGAAAATAAAGTGAATTGAAATCGTTTCTGGCTTTGACAAGCTATAATCTAAAAACTTATTGAGTGTGACTGAAAATAAAAATTGTTCTGAATTCCTACCATCATGTAGTAAGCATTATCCAAAAAAATCGCGAAAATACGTGAGTATCCCATTTAGTAATATCTTATTCTTTCTCACAAATGGCATTTGAAATGTTGAAATTCAGGAAGAGAATAGCTACCCAAAAACAGGACAACCTCTTGACAGATAAACGTGCGCCACTAAGCACTAACACTTGAACAAATGCGCACATCAATATTAGGTATATTCATCCAAGTCATTTATTGTTCTCATTTTAGGTATAAATGTCATACTCAAATGGAAGTTAAAAGTGTTATAAATTTTCAAGTGATTATTGAAAAACATACTTTTCGTTGGTAGAGAATTTTCTAATCCCAATGGTGAATTTTTATGCAATATACTAAAAGTGATTAGAGTTATATACTTGAGCACCTGACAAATTTCAATCTGATTGAAAGAAACTTGGCAATATAAGTGAATGATTAGGGTTACAAAAGGTGCGATGATATGGAAAAAGGTGTGTTGAATAAAAAATATGAAAGTTGCAATCGTTAATTGCTTAAAAAACGGTAACATATGACATCATACAAACTTTCACAGGCTAAATGAAAAGTGTTCTGAATTTCTACCATCATGTAGTATCATCCTAGAAAAAATCGCGAATATCCCTGAGAGTACAATTTTCCCCAAAATCCACAGCAACCAGTTCCTTTTTCTGGATGCATTTGAGGCTTTTGGATTTCATTAGGATAGGTAAGGTTAGGTTAGGTCCAAAGTGAGTGGATCTATTCCACAACCCGCAAGGGTTTATTGTGGCTCACACCTATTCTCACTCGGACAAACAAACCCATGTTATTAACGAAGCCGATTAGTTTATATGGTAAGTGGTCTTTCAGATCAGATGGTAAGAGTACGGCTCTGCCAAACTAGGATAAGGTTTCGGTTAGGATAAGTATCGTCCTAAATTCGACTATTTTGTTTGTTCACGTACTCATCCATCCAGAAATGGGCTGAAGTTGATTTTTCGATTGAAATGGGGGTCAGCTGTCAACTGCTCGGTATTTTCGATTAATATTTAAAAAAAAATTTTCAAGGATTTCAAATCAATTTATATTATATTAGACAGTGGAAGTCCGAACTGATGAAATACACCACGAAACATTGTCAACCACCTTCAAACAAATGAAACTTTTTCCTCTCCAGTTTTTGAAAATCTTATTCTTTAAAGGAGGGAGTAGAAAAGAGAATGGAGATCAGATGAAAATGTGGCCAAATTCCACTTCCACATATCCAAGTGCTAATGTTTTTTTGTCAAAGTCAACAAAAAGCATCATTGCATTACCTTTGCAAATGAAACACCAAACAAAATCAGACATATAGAAACAGTTTTTATTTTATTCTATCAATTTTTTTTCAAAATTGTGAGTTAATAATATTGTATTATTCTTATATCCTCTTGTATTAAATTGTATAGTAGCTGAAATGAAAAAGAGTTCGATATGCATATGAAAATAAAAACTATAGTATATTTATTGGAATAGAACTGGCCGACACTTCCATGAAAATCCATATTTAAGCTATTGTATTAATGAGTTTTTTTTTATGTCATTTCTTCAAGTAGCTATTTTGTAATAAATAATTTTAAATTGGTTGTTCCAAAGGCATACATATTTGAATCGTTTTGAAAGTGAGATATGTAGTATTCACTTCAAAAATTCACCTATAATCATCAACTGATATCAACAAATTGGTAAATCAAAGTCATTATATGAATAGTACAAAATGATTTTTAGTAAAATTAAATTTTCCTCATGACCAGTGGAATTAGTGAAAGGATAAAATCATCTCAGTTTGTGAAGAAATCGTTTAGGAATACAGTACTGCGAAATCACGCCACTGTTTTGTCGAAGTCGCTTGACATTTCTACTGCCTGAAACTAAAGAAAAGCTCTCATGAGCAACTCATTGCGGCTTATCTTGAAATTCATGATCTATAACTCACAAAAATACAATTGATACAATAGCTTTGATATGGGTTTTCATCAACTGTAGGCCAGTTTTATTCAAATAAATAGACTATAACTTTTATTTTCATATGCAAACTCCTCTTCATTTTAGCTACTATACAATTTAATACAAGAGGAAGCTCTGAAGAAAGTAGGCTTTGGATATTGTCCATCTATTCAATTATTCAGCGGTTCATATGAAACGTCAAAAATGTCAACATCATTTCATACGAAAATTCTCACACAATCTGAGGTGAATAAAAAAATTATAGCAAAGCCTCCAAAAGTTCGCCCATATGAGAACTTACTAGGTCCGTTTGACCACTATGATGACGAAAATTACAACATATATAATAAGAAAAAAAAACAATTCTATGAGGCATGCAAGAACTACAACAGGATGGTTCAAGATACACTCATTTGTACTGGAAGAAGATTGCATGGTGATTATATGGATATGTTGAATTGTGAATTCCTAAATGAAAATGAGGTATGAATTTCTGATTAGGTATTTGTCATATGGTTGAGCTAATTGTAATAATTTGAATATTGATAATTGACGTGTTCATGAATCGTGATAGAAAACGTCACATTACTTTATAACTGTCTGTTAAGAACCAAAATTAAGTATTGTGTTAGGTTTTCAAGATTTTGAATTATTTTTCTGTCTCACTATTCCACGTTTAAGACACATGACGTTTGGAAGGGTATTTGTTCAAGTTTGGTTAGATAATTAACCTTCCTCGGTTAAAGTGAAATAGCGTAACGCAAAAGTTAACGTCGTAAAGTTAACGTTAACGTTAACGTAAAGTATATA
>WOGP01003066.1:0-15709 GCA_015342065.1 Leptinotarsa undecemlineata
ATGACTTGTCCTATATCATGTATGTATGATGAATAAAGATTATTACTATTATTATTATTAATTATAATGGAATATAAGTGAAATGAATGAAACACAAATAAGTAACTCAAATCATTTATTTATTTTCTTCAGAATAACAGAAAATTATGAAAAAACAGATTCACAGAATCTTAACTAAGAAAAATTAAATAAAAACTGTAACAAATTAAATAATTAAGTAGCTATGTCTTTGTACATGCAGTTAACCATAAAACGAAAAAATAAATATACATAAATTATTGAAAGGCAGGTTTGAAACCGATTCATTATTATATCGTTAACAATTTGAACATCTTAAAATTTTAACTTAAATTATACAGTATAAAAGTACATTTAACATTAACATATACAACAAAATTGTGGCACAACTTTATGATAATTTTAAAACACTTCTCAACAGGTAACATTAATCGTGGCACACGAAAAACATTAATTTTCAATAAAAAAAATTGTGCCGATTCCACGCCGTGTTACATATAATAAAACTTAAAATTTCGTATATAATAATGCCCAATGGAAACAGAATTACATGAAGAACAGATAAAGACGATTTTTGTCATTCCAATATTAATATTTGTCAATATCAAAAATAGAAAATAAATTTATCAACTACTCTCACAAAAATAAAAAACAACGAAATGTACAAATATCACAGTATTCGTATATCGTTCGAAATATCTACTGAAGATACACTGCTCGCCACGAAAACTGTAAAGTAAAAGTCATTGAGCTTATCAAACTGTGTAGAAGACTGAAAATGGACGTTGTCACTTGATCACTCAGTATATGGCGTGCAGTGTATTTCGTCGAATTCATAAAACACTACATCATGAGCTGGACGAATATCTTATAAACATTTTATTATCCAATTAAAATGTCTTTATGTGCTGCTGTCTTCATGTCATTTGAACTTACATTTTATAACAGTAATGATTCGTGAAACATTGTGAGCCCTTTTCATATGGGAGGCTCTTTAGGATCACTATCAATCATTCACAATGTTGAAACCCCTTCCATTCCCAAGTCCCGTGAGAAATTCACGACACTTTCAATCGTTCTGTCGATTAGTAGATGGCAAAGCATTTTGAACAGTGAACACAGAAGACAGGGTATTTCTTAAAGATTAAAATAATCAGTCGATTTTCTTATCGTATACTGTAAGTAACCATAACTGATAATCCAAACTACTTACTAGAAGATGCAAATGTATCAACACCTTTTGGCTTAACTTTTCATCGAAAAAAAAACATTTGATTTTCATAAAATTTTGTCATAACGAGATATTATATGATTTCGCAATAGTTTTGCAGATTCGTTTCTGAGAATCAACCAACATAGAAATGTATTCATTCAAAGCAGTTATTGATTTATTAAAATCTTCAAGATATGGAATTGCCTTTTGGGGATTTTGTAGTCAACAATTACCACAATCAGTGTTTGTCCTACAAAAAAGGGCAGTTAGATAACTGTGTAAAGCTCGAATGCGTGAACCCTGCAGACTAATATTCATCAGCAAGGGCATTCTAACCCTCACCTACATTTTTTTTCAAGAGTCTGTATGTCTAATATACAAAAACCTCAATGCAGTTGATACTCCAAAACCAAGCAGTAAAATGAAATATGTTACAAAGCATATATCGGAAAATAAAATACCTCCTCCTATTCCGAAATCTTCTTGGACTCTGATTTATGAATGCAAAAAAATATATAATGACGCACCATCCAAAAAACAGACATGAGAAAATTCATTACAAATTCAGAAAAATTATAAAAGATGCTATACTCGAAGAGTTTTACAGTGAAACTCTGCTATGATTTTAATTTAGATATGATTTTATTCTCAGTATTTATTATTTATATTTGTTCTGCTTTTTCAGTTAACTTCTATGTGATATTTTTTATATATCCACTCATATTATCTATATTTGACATACTTATGTTTATATTTTAACTGTTTAGTATAGGATTGTTCTATTTCTGTAAATCTTTTGTATATTTAAAAAAATACTTACATGTTTTGTCAATAAGAACTCGATTTCTTGGATAATAAAGTATATTTCTCTATCTCTCTCTTTCTCTCAATCTTTTAACATTTAACTGTTGCTTTCAAACAAAAACATTCGAAATTTGTCCACATGTCAGTCTTATTATACAAAATTCAACTCAAACACTCAAAATAATTAAAAATGTTTCAAACCTTTACGGGGTAGTAGGTACTTCAATATTCCAAGAAAATTTCAAATTTTTTCTCACTAAATTCTGAATTGGAAACTTCGAAGAATTCAGAAAGATTGTAGGTACTTCTATAAAAGATCCAGTGAATTCTAATTATTAAAAATTGACGATGCAGTGTTATTGAAAAGTTGAATAAATATTATGTAATGTCAGTTATATTTTTAAAACACAGAAATTCTTCCTATATCAATCACCATTGGGTCTGGAAACTGTTTATAACTTTAGGAAAGTGAAAACACAAAAATACCCTTGTTATTTAAAAAAAACAACACATACTTTGAGAGATACAATCGGTCAAAATCCACAATGAAAGTATTCAGCTACAGTGCCTATTATTAGTGTAGGGTGAACATTTAGTTGTTAAAAAAAAGCAGACGTACTCTCTGAATAAAGTGTTCATTTCGAGTAAACCTATTGAATTATTGAACTAGAATTGTAATTTGAATTTAATTCCAACTCAAATTAGATACTTTCATTTCTTCTCCTTTAATGTATTTCCACCCCCTTTCGAAATTGTTTTCATAAAATTCCATAGACTAGCCTGAGATGCCGTTAAGAACTGAAAAAACTGGACAACTGGAATAAATCAACTCCATATCAGACAATCAGGAATCAGAGAGGAAAAAGGTTTGTCCTGAATCAGCTATGAAGGTATCAAAATCTATGAGATAGGATAAAGAATTATGTCCCTGATAAAATGAGCTGAGAACTGATTAAACATGGTAGGTATGCATTGCCCATTTATAAGATACACGAACAAAATTGGGCTGGCTAGATAATGGAAACCTCAACTGCAGGCAAAGGAACTGGACAACACAAATGATGCCCAAAAAAATTATATCAAATATCTAACGTTGGACCTGTAGAAATTGATATACTGAGAAAATTTTTTTTGAATAGGTGTGTTTTCCAGAAATTAACAAGAAATGAAGTCACACGGCTTCCACAGTGGCAAAAAAATTATTTTCAACTTGTTGAAATGTGATCGAAATCGCAGTTACTCTAGACCTTTGAGCCATATTCAGACAACACATACGTGTTGAAAAATGTATCGAAACAAGTGTATATTCGAAATCTAAAACTTCGACATGGTGAAACGAATGAATTCTTACGATTCAGGGTGGAGTTATACTGTATATGCATACCAAATTATAAAAAAAATGCAACAACAAATACTGGAATACCTATTGTGTACGAATTCTCCGAAAAAATCTTCAAGCAATACAAAGAAAAACGAACTGAAAAACTGAATATTATAAATATTCACAAATTTAAAAAAAATTTACTATGATATGCGATCATAAAATCAATATCACTGTTTATGAACGGTTCATTCTACTAGGTTTTCATGTTAGAAGATTATCTGATGTCACAAAACTCCTTCAACCGATCTGATAAAGTTTGTCAACATTTTGAGCCAGCAAAAAAGTGACCATACATTTGCATCATCTTAAAATCACTCAGTCCAATTTCGAATTATTTCTTGTGAGATTCGTTTCTTGAAGGGCGAGTGTATAAAAAACGAGTGATAATCTGGCATCAAACTATTGCCGCTGGCCATTCATTTGGCACTTGTATCAATTTGCAACAGCTGTTAGTCAATGCATATGATCAAACTGGCCTGACAATATTATGAAGCTAATGGAATGGTCTGAGATCTCCATCAAAAGGCAAAAAATGGCATAGGTGTGGTGCAAGGAGTTCCACCAAAGAAATATCAATAAGTCGCCCAGTTTTGAAATTGTCGAACATTCAAAAGTTAAAAAGTATGCTGAGGTTTACTGCCACTGCTTTGTGGAAGTCCTTGCTTGTGGTGAAACCAAAAATACTATCGGGAAAATTTCCAGTAGGCACTAAGACTAGATAACAATTTGTTCAAAACAATATTTTACGTCACAGTGACGAAATCCTCAACATCATATTACTGATATAAATTTGGTCCCAACCAAGTATTTTTGGTAAACACCTCGTCAAATCCAAAACTACTAAGTAACAAATAATAATAACAACACCGGGAGGCTTTCAAAAATTCAATAATCAATGATGCTCAGCCTTGAGTGGTTGCCCAGCAGTGACAGGATCAGGCTCAAACCTCGTATGAGTCCTCATATGTCTCGTGATCATGTCTCTTCTGCAGGCTGCATAAGGACACTGTGGACACTTGTAGGGCTTCTCACCAGTGTGGGTCCTCTGATGCGTTGACAGATGATCCGACCTGGAGAACACTTGACCACACACTCGACACGTGTACGGCTTAACACCCGTATGCAAGCGCATGTGCCGCGTAAGCATATCACTTCGAGCGAAGGACCTCTTACACACTTCGCACAAGTAGGCCTTGGCCGTTGCGTCACCCCCACTCTGTCTGCTCTTGTGTCTGGACGCCATATGCTTGGCCAAGCGGTCGTGGAGGCTGAACATCTGGCCACAGACCGGGCAAACGTAAGCTACGTCGGAACCAGGAGGCATTTCTTCAACGACTGGGGAGACTTCCAGGTTGTAACGCGACGCCACTGATTCCTTCGTCGTTGGCGAGGCCACGTCCCCCTTCACCACAGGTACTGAAACTGGACCGCGAGGTGGCATGAAGCCTGGAGTCAGTAGTTGGAGCTGGGAGGGAACCAGCCCCTCCAAACGCTCTCGACGAGAAGTTTTCATAGAAAGATCTAACGGGGATTCTTGCGGGGATAAAGTATCCGACTCCAGCGATCCTTTACCGCAACCAGTTGACAGCGTAAGAGGATGGGGCCAAACGGGCGCCGCCCTGGCCCTTTCTGCTTTAGCCGTTTCGAACCATAGGGGGATGTCAGAGTCAGATCGGCTCCTCTTCTGGAAAATATCCGGCAAGTATTTGGACTGAAAGTAGTGTTCAAAGTTGTAGCTAGGAGCGGGCGAAGCTGGGGTCAGAGGTGATATTGGAGAAGCGGGGAAAAACCTGTCATAAGGATGCAAAGGCGGGGGGTGATGTCCCATTCCAGTCACACACTGGTAGCAAGGACACAGCGGGGGTCTCTGCATCGACGGCGGGCTAGGGCTTGGATCGTTGATGCGCAAAGGACTGAATCTGATTCGCGGAGACTCGGTAGAACTGTGGGGGGATTTGTTGCTAGAGCTGGCAGGGCTGAAGACGTCTTCGTCTTCACTGATAGTTTTGTAGCGTTCTCTGTCGGGCATGTCGAATTTGAACACTTGAGGGCGGTACTGATGCGGTGTTTTGAGCTCTTCGAGTTTTATGTTGTCGCCTTCGTTGTTATTGTACAGTTGCTGGACGCTGTTGCTTGATGGAGGGGTTTCTAGGGAGGGTTCGTTGTCTTGGGGCGGCGTTCCCCCACCTGAAACAAAAGAAGTCCGTGTGGAAAAAAGTTTTCGATGATCTGGGATGAAATTTTTGGTGATGAACAACACTCATTTCGTAAATTATTACTATGTTCCAGACTGACAACTTGGAAACATGTATCATTTCTACTTACCAGTGAGTTTATCGAGGACCTGACTGAGCCTCTTCCGTTTCTTCGACTTGGCGGCCATTCGGTGGTTGTGGTTTATGACGAGGGGGTGGTTATTGTTCGCCTTGTCGTGGGAGGAGGCAGCAGATTCGATAGCGCTCTCGGCCATAGTCATTGACGCGAGGCGGCAGAGGGCCGCGGATCCTACGTACTCCGGACTGGGACCTTTAGGGTCGATGGCATGCTCCGGGAACTCCGGGAGATTCAGCGTGGGGCGGACGGGTGGCAGAAAGCTGATTACTGAAACAAAAAATAGTCCGTTAGAAATATCTGGAAATAATTAGGAAGAATCCAGAAATTATTGGGAATAATCCAGAAGATATTTTGTGTTGTTTTTTAATATTTTTTTAATTTCCACCCTTCCCCAATTTGTAAAATGAATCAATATCATTCAAAAGAGAATTTACTCAAATATGATGAAGAGCAAACTGAAAAATTACCTCAAAAAATTTGCTGCGTAATGAAAATTACTAGAGAGTCTTATAAATGAATAATTTGTATTCAAAAAATTTTACTACTGTTTAATATGAATTGATGGAAAAATAATTCACATATGTGTAGTTTCATAAATGACTCATAACAGGCTTTAGAAGTTTATGTTAGGCAGTAAGTTTTATGGGGGAACGTTTCTGTTTAACTTCTGCTATTCAGCAATTCTATTTTGAAATAGATATTTTTAATTTTCAATTTGTAGATATATCAATATTTCAAGTGATTATTCGCAAAATGGAGAAGGAGCTCTAAACCATTTGTTTCAACAAGAATCAGTCAATAACTTTCCAAAGCGATATTTCAAGATGTATTCATCACTACAACTATACTATAGCCATGACTGCAAAGAAAGGTGACAAAAATATTTTCACGTGTTACTAACTTACAACTTGTAGCTATATTTATAACTACCATGTGCACTTTAAGTTCCACCATAGTTGATGTCTCATGTTTAGCGCAATTGTAAACGAAACTTCTGGAAATGTGAAAGAAAGGTGCGTTTCGATGATTTGAATAATATACGTCGTAATGTTGATTGTCATGTGATCTTGTTGTCGCCTTCCTTTGTTGAAATAACCTGTTAACAGATTGTCGACTAACCGGCGCATTCACCAAAACTATGAGCCATATTATTTTCAAAGTTTTTCCTAAAGTAAGATTTTGGTTGGAATAAACTGCTTGTTTTTCAGTCTGAAAATGATAATTCAAAACGTGATTCTGTAAAACTTCAACCATTTCTTCAGGTAATGAAACTTGACAGGCGATAAATCAGGAAAAAAAGTTGTATTTTTTTAATTGATCGAATACTTTTGGCAAACAAATTGTATGCCTTCAAGCGTCAGTTGTTTTTTGATCCTATGAAAGAAAGGTCGATCCAGGTCTAGTGAGGCAGAAAAAAAAACAAACGATCACTTTTCTTGGAAGTGGTTGGTGAACGAACCACTATTGTGGGATTTGTATATGGATTTTGAAGTTCCGAATATTGCATTTTTGAAGATTGCCGCAGATGAACAGAACTTTCTCACACTCAATGTTCATGCAGAATCGAGTGTATTGTACATAGTCTATTATGCGCCAGGAGTAACTGTTTTGAAGATCTTGCGCTAATCATCTCACAATCTCACAATTTTCTCCGATGGTATTTCATTGTCGAAAGTTTAATGAAGCGATTTCATACATTTTTTTTGGGTTCATTATTTTCCGAATTCGTACATGCACATTTGTTTTTTCTCTCTGACAACTATCTTCTCAGTCAGTTGCTAAACAGCTCTTGATAATAGTGTAATAAAACGTGAATGATACGAATATCTCGACGCCACATTTCAGTAGCTCCATCTGGAGTTCGTTTGATATAAACATAGTTTTGAACAACTTAAAAATACGCTTTGAAAGAACATCGAACTGAAATATTAAAAATATTTTCTTAAAATCAAAAAATCTTAAAATCTCAAAACAAAAAATAGTACTCTTATTGTGAAAAAAGCGACAGGCGCTTGGTATACAAAAAATATGGCACAAAGGCCCATGCTTCTTTCACAGGAATACCAGTATTTTTCGTTCGTTATTGTTTTAAGCCTTTTTTTAATAATAACTTAAAAAATTATTTTTGACTTTTTAGTTCGATGTTCTTTAAAAGCGTGTTTTTCAGTTTTTTAAACTATATTTATTTTTAATTCTTCAGTTTCGTATGCCATGAAAGCGTGTTTTCAAATGAAGAAATACCTACTTGTAAAGAAACGCGAATAGATCAAGCAATACTGTCGATAATTCTGTCAAATACAGATCCCGAGCACTCAAACGGGGAAGAAGAGTTACAAACAAACATACGTATTGATTGAAAACAACGGCTAACCATCGTAAGTCGGTTCAAAATATATTTGTACAAAATCAACAGTCTTGTGGATACCCGAATGAAAAAGCTGTTGACCCCTATGCCCACCACAAAAGTATCATAAAACAACAAAGCTTCTGCTCACATCATGTTTTCACTTCCTGCAAAAACTCCTGCGTACCGCTGAACAGAAGATTTTCGGTTGATCATCGCCTCGGGAGCGACAATTAGAGTATGGCGTGAATTTTTGTATACTTTCAAGTGAGTGGTATAGTAGCCCGATCGCACCTGATATCCGACCTCCTTACAAGGTATGAATGGATACGCAGAAGCCGAAAATTAAGGCCCTGCAGCAAGCACGCAACGTCTCGAGGAGTCGTAACAGTTAAAGAAGTGAAGTGGGGGGGATTTGAAGTGTTTGTGGGTTTATATAATGTATCACGTGCGGAACAAGAACTGTTTGGATTGTTTTGATGATTTTCACTTGGTCACACATTATTCACTTGTTATTAACCTAAAAATGACATTCGTGCAGTGAAGCAGTTCACACAAAATACAAGAATATAGTTATGGGACCTATACTTATATACTTATATACCTCGACTTATATATAGTTATGGGAATATGCTATATATATAATAGTAGTAGTAGTAGTATTTTATCCATCTTTCAGATCATTATAATATTAGACATGTCGAATATACATAAAAACTAATGAATATATAGATAAATATAAATAAATATATAGCTATCGAATAATAGACACACCATTTAAAATATTAGAAGCGACATACTTCATTTGGATATGAAGAAACAGATGTACATTCTGAGTTAGATAAACTATTGAAAACAACGAAATATAATAAAAAAGTTCAATAGAAAATCAAAAAGGAAACTCGCAGTGAGAACAAGTCATATTGAGACACCCCGTTGCAGGAACTCATTCAAGCTATATTTCCAGTTCGTCAATAATTTTTTGATACGGTTCTTGAAAGATATGCGTAGGTCCTTGACATCCTGTGGCAATGAATTAAAACGTATAGTGCCGTATTACCAAAGAGATTCCTTGAATGTCGACGTTTTGTGTTTTAGAATAGTTAAGTGTTTAGTTCGTGTTGTATGTATAATTATGAGTGACTGACTCATGATTATAATTGACTATGAGCAGAGCTTTATAAATATAGATGCAGGGTAAAGTTAATATTTTATGTTTGGAAAATAAGGCCCTACAGCTATGTCTCGGTGCAATGCCAAATATGATCCTGATCATTCTTTTTTGTAGAATTAACATAGGTCTGACACCAACAGAAGTACCCCACATTAGTATATTTTGAGCCATGTGAGAATAGGTCAAACAATAATGACCGTATTGATACCACTGAAGTCTAGCACTTTTTTGATCTGACGTACTGCGAATACAGCCTGGTTCATTTTCTGCACATATTCAGTTGTTTTCTGTCACACCAAGAAACCATAGCATCCATGACTGAGTTGATATTGAATTCTACCTCTTCTATTGTGTTACCAGATACTGATGATGGTGTAACCAAGTTTAATATATTTAGGGAGATCATTTATATGAATTGAAAAAAGCAACGGTCCTAATATTGACACTTGTGGTACACCAAGCAATATACCTTGAGTGTGTAATGCAAGTATTATTTAGAGTCACAACCATTTTCCTGTCAGACATAAATGATTCAATCCAATCAAGTGCGAATCCTCTGATACCAACATTGTACAATTTACTAATGATAATTTCATTATTTACTGAATCAGAAGCTTTTGCAAGATCGAATAAAACTGATACTATATGGAGTCTCTTATCAATGTAAATGAACTCAAATTTATCAGCAATAGCTATTTCAACCAATGTAATTTTCCGAAAGCATTGTTGCCATTCAGATAGGATTTTGTAATCTCCAAGAAATAAGATAATTCTATTTACAACTATTTTTTCTAGAAGTTTTGATGGAACACTTAATAATGAAATTTGCTGATAGTTTTAAATTTCTACTTGGGAACCTTGTTTATATATTGGTATAACTTTTGCACTTGTATATAATTTTTATATTTGATGAAACTGACAGGACTGTTAGCTAGACTCAAAGTTGCGTTCTGTTATTTTCCAAATAATGTAAATCCGTTGGTATAGTGTAATGTAAAGCTGAGAAAAACAGAAATACGGAAAAAGAAAAGAAAAAACCGAAATGAAAATAATATGAATAGAAAAAAGAAAGAAAAAATTAAACAAGAAGAGAAAAAATGTGTACATATGCAAATTCTTAGATGACTCATTATTCAAACAAGAAATTATATATAAAAAAATTGAAACAAATATCAAAAAATGGATGAAACACTAAGAGAAAAAGAAAAACAATTTATTATGACTAACCAGATACTAATCTTCAGAGATGAAAAAATTTACCTGTTAAAATAGACTGGCAAATTGGTTATACTAACGCCATTTGAACTCATGGCATACAGACACACACACACACACACAAAATTACTACTTCAATCTTCAAAGCAAAGCAATTTTCACAAAAAATCAACACGATTGTAACCTTTCTTTCAATACGTGTGTCACATCGGTGTGTGAGCGGCTTGAATTTATATTGTCGCGCGACAGTTTTACTTTGCAATAACTCCTAAGCTAATGATTCAAAACGTTAAAGGGCAATCATAATATGAATGAAATGCTCAAGCTAACTAATGTATTCGATTTGACAACGGATAATAACGTATCCGTCAAACTAGCATTCTGATTACCACATTATATACGTTATATAAACATTAAAACGGGTATAGTGAGCTATCTTTATAAGATAGTCATATGCCACTGCGAACTATAAAAGGAGAACAGACTCTATTTTTGTAGTGTTTGGTATAGAGTTTGGACTGGTTCAAACATCCAAAACTGTTTGGAAACTGCCCAAGATATGATGCATACAAGCAAAAAATCTCAAACAGTACGAAATAGTCTCAGACACTTGGTTAAACTAGAACACATTTTGAGGAGACACTTTGCCACCTATCGTATATATGGACAGATGAAGACGGAAGAAATACTTTTGATCATCTCCATTCTGTTATGTATCGTATCCTTGTAGTTAGTTTAAATATTATACCTAACCTCAATCATCGAATATTTAAATCAAATAAATTAAAAAACTTCCTAGAAATTAGCCCCAACTAATTTACACATGAATACGCATGCACAACGGGAACAGCTCTCAACAGTTCAGCCTCCACAGCAAGAACTATTAGGGACGGTTCAAGACAGTTTAGGATCATTTCGCAGTCCAGAACAGAGGATTCATCAATCCAAACTCATTCTCAACGAACCAGAACGATCTACATCAACTGCGCATGATCCTGACGTCCTAGAACCAGAACAAAGCTAAAAAAACTGACAGTCGCCAGAAACAAATTAACCTCAGTCACCGTCGGACAGGCCGAGTAGCGAGTTGATCCACCTTGTACCTCGATGTCTGGACTATCGCACCTGATACCCGACCTCGTTACGGAATATGAATGGAGATTAAGAGACAGAAGCAGAAGCGAAAGAGGCTCCAGCACGCACGAACTACCTCGAGGACGGTGTCAGGCACGACCACAAAATCAACAGAAAACTAACCAACTATGTAGGTACAGATTGGACGGGAGTTGCCGTGGCGATAGTTTGGTAGCCAAGGGCGTATCTAAAGGGGTGATGGGGGTAATTACTTCTTACTACGAACCAACAAAACGAGCAGATTATTGGAAAAAATCTCAGGAAGTGACCGTATATCTGCAACGGATACTATTGTAGGGTCTTCCAACTGGGACATCCGAACGTTGACACTTCGATAACGGCCATCTTCTTGAAGCTACAACTATCAAATTAGTTGTCATTCATAGAGTCTGTTTTGAATCACCATGGAAAGAAAAATACGTGCAAAGAATGAAACTGTTTTATCAAAGAAGGTGCGCACTTTGCCCGTTTTACGGTTGGCATAATCGTCCTACCGAGAGAACTATTCGCAATGTGGTGGATACATTTGAGTCCACTGATTCAATGGATTCAGATCCCTACGTCGACGGAATGCAAGGTCTGCCGAAAACATTACCGCTGACTATCTGAGTATGCAGGAGAATACAAGGTAGTCGATTTTGCATTGCTCACAACTTGGCCTTCCGCAGACCATAACTCATGGCGAATTCTGGGTCGTGACTTGGGCCTGCACACGTAAAATATCCAACTAACCCAGGAACTGAAGGTTTGCAGTTGGCAACTGACCCTGATTTTCATCAAAAATCATCTTCAGCGATGAGGCCAATTTCTGGATACCAATCAAAGAGCTTCCAATGTATCCCGAAAAAGGTAACTGTTTGGTGTGGATTTTGGGCTGGCGGTGTCTTTGGTCCATATCTCTTTGAGAAGGGCATGGACCAGGCCATCACTGTCAACGGCAAGCAAAGGTCGATGACCAACATTTTCTGGTCTGAATTGAATGATCTGGACACTAACGACATGTGATTTCAACAGGACATCAGATGTATGCGAATAAGCCGAAAACCATAGCGGTCTTCAAAGTCAGCATAACTTATGCTCTCGGCCATATTCAGCCTGATTAATGCACCAGAGCACTGGAAAGTGACTGCCCCCTCAATGGAAGTCACTATATATGTAATATGCATTATTTATCCAAATTTATTATATCGCCTTCAAAATAGGCCCCTTTCGAAGCAATTCATTAATTTTATGTCAATTATCGACTGAAAACGATTGAATCGAAATGATATTTCGAGTTTTGGAAAACGCAAAATTCGACCGGAACCATATCAGGTGAATATGGTGGCTATTCGGTAATGTTTCTATACCTGTTTTTTCGTCGGAGAGTTTGCTCTCTCAAATGCCGCACAATGTAAGCAACTGTAATGATGTTTGAAGAAGGAGGTATGTCTGTGGATATTGGCATCTTGAATAGTTAACACGAGAAAAAATACCTGAATGTGGAGAATTTGAATTTAAATTAATAATGAATTTATGTCCACCATTGATATGGAAGTGTCCAGTCTTAATATAGTATTTTTCAACTAAAATTACTTTTTTAATACTTTTCTGCCAGAGTCTTCTTCGGTAATATTAGATACTTCTTCTTTGACTAGCTTTATCACCTTCTTAACAAATTTTGGAAAATCATTTTTACGCCTGATGTTTTGTTTCAATTCTCCCCAAATCAACTCGATGAGATTGAAAACACAAAAATAGGGGGGAAGTGTCAATATGGTGTGTCCATACTTTTCAACAATACTGTCAAGGGCATACACTTTTTCGAATGTTTTTGTCTGTGAAACTTCAATTAGTTGGTTCTTGGTATAGTTTTCTTCAAAATACAAATTGTTATCCAATAAAAAAATGTGTATTTCATCTTTCCTCGAATTTTTATTCGGTTTTTTGATGAGCTGTCTTGATGATACGAAGCATTGTCAAGAACTATTACACTATTCGCATCCAAATTTGAGATCAATGTGTTTTCAAACCATTTCTCAAAAATATTAGCTTCAATGTTCTAATGATAGTTGATATTGCAGTCCTCAACTTTTTTCCACATAATTTCAAAGAATTCGGAACCCAACCTTCACTTCATACGCAATGCATAATGATTAGTCGCGATCCTTTGCAAGCATGTTAGGCGTACATATTCTCAAACCATCTGTCTACCCTTTCGTATCTGTGTCGTGAGTGTCATACCAAGTTTTGTCCAAATAGAAAATTTGCCGTTGTTCTTGTCTATATTTAGTTATTTGTTCTAACTATCTGATACGCAATTCCACTATTCTTCTGCTTTCCATAACTGCTTGACGTTTGTTTATTATTATAAATGTAAATCCTTGTTTCTTTATCTAATTCTAAAGAGTTTTGTTACAGCAGCTCACGTTACGGCCGTAAGTAAATGTTTTCCTTATGATTTCAGTTGTAGGAATCTCATTGTTTTTGTAAGAGTCGTATGTTATTTTTTTCAAGGAGTTTATTAGATGAACATCTAAAGGCTTTGATAATACCCTATCACATCGCGTCTTGCGTTCATAAGGTTTGTTTTGGACTATTTTACGTACAGTTGAGAAAGAAAATTCGGTCAAATCTGATGTTGCTTGTAATAGTTTATTTTTCTCGAAACCAAACTTGAGATGTATATTCTTATATACTTCGAAACATAATCTCTGTGTTTCAATATTCAAATGGATCCGAATCTTATTCATTGGTATCTCTGTTTCGCATTGTTCACCATCGCTATTGGAATCACTACACAAGAGAAGTTAGCCAATCATAAAATCCGGTTAGTAAAAATTATTCAATTCTTACCGCCAATTGTTCAGTCCACGTGGCCTAGTTCGCAACGGTATTAGATTTTTGGCCTTTGAGATGCCGATAGCTTCAACTATTCACAATAAAGGTTACTTCGACTATATCTGACACTATATTGAATGCTGTTATCATTTCTCAACTCATCACCTCACCATAACTTTTGCTGCGGTATTGAAAAGGTGCTGCTGCTGTCTTTTGTGACAATAATTAGAATCGGGCATGTTATGTTCACTCTCAAAAGATGAAAAATTATTGGATCACTAAACTAGTTAACTCATTTCAGTATTGTCTAGAATGCTGTGGAATGTTTCGAAACATTAGAAATTATTTGAAGCCTTTGTTGAATTGGTGATGCAACTTGGTATATGGTAGGGGTATATACAGTGTCACCAATAAAGTGCGCACGAAATGGGATTTTTTTTTTTGAAAAGTTGCAATGAACTTCAACTCCGGCAGTTTTTTGTGCTTTCAATTTAACTTGAAATGATGCGGCCAACTGCGACCCACTGTGACCCACTGACGTTCACTGTTTGTCAAATTTACCTTTTTGTTTTTGAAAAAAATTGAAAAAGTGCATTTTTAGATCGAACTTAACAAAAAGTTACTTGAAAAAGTTGTGTCTACGGCAATTTCATATCCATATGCCTAATTTCATGCATTTAGGATAAAGTTACCGTTTTGCTTTTTTTTTACAGATATCCCTTTTATTTTAAAAAACAAATCCGGTTAATTGTCATCAATTCATGTATACATAACAAACTCATCATGAAGTTTAACTTTTCTGATACATTTTCACTCATACGGACATTTTTAGAGAGAAATTAAAAATTTGCTATAAAAATTTAAACATGACTGGTGCAGTTTCAATCACTTGGCTATTTTCTTAAACAAAAGTCAGTACCTTCAATTTTGAAAAAGCAGACGTAACTCAAAAACTATAATAAGTATCAATAAAATTACTAGAGTTGAAATTACATTAAAATTTCAATATTCAGTATTTACAGATTATTTATAAACACTAACTAGGGCGGTAAGGATGTTTAATCACGTTGAATAAAATTTTCAAGTAGGTCTTGACAAACAAAATGCATGTTTTGGTACTGTCAAGTTGTTGATTTACTTGTCAAATTTTTAACAGTTATTGTTGCAATAATGTTGTCTCTTCAGGAAAGAATAGAAATAGCTTCAATATGTGGTGAGAATACACTATACCGGCAAGTAGCTAACATTTTTAATGAACGGCATCCAGGA
>WOGP01003067.1:0-15708 GCA_015342065.1 Leptinotarsa undecemlineata
CTCCCACGTGGATATCCGGTCCACCCCGGTCTCCAACCGGCGTGAATGGGAGGGAGCACTTTTTATTTAAAAACGCTACAAAAATGTTTATTAACACTATTTTAATTCAGGTTTGCACGTTATAAAACAGCGGCACAACATGAACTGAGTTCCATCTCCAACAATGGCGCCAAGTACCTTCTTTGTGGCGATTGCTATCGACACGTCCGCCCACCACCATGTCAGAAACGAAACTGATCCAATTCATTCAGAAAAATGACCTCATGTTACGAATGGGCTTCATCGAGTCATGTCATCAATGACAGTATAATGACATTAAATCATTCAATCCCAGGCATAGGGATCTTGTTTGAATTTAAAGGCGTATATTCTTAGGAGCGATCAATTTTTGAGAAAGGAAGGTTTTGGCTTTTCACTTTTCCATCTTTATATGTGGAAAGTATTTTGTTTGCATGATCTACAAACCTTCGTGAAAGTACATTTTGAAAATAATTGCTTTCTTCTTCTCTTTGGAAGATTGACATATTTTTTTAATAAAGATAAAGAAGTTGAAAGTCAGAATCCACGTTATGACAGTGAATTGAATAATATGTTTTATCAAATTGTCATTAAATGAAACTATAAAAATGAAACTATATCGACATCTCTTCTTACAACGATTTCAATATATCTCTTGTATCATCACTTATTTGCACGTCGGTTAGAGTAATAATCAAAATAGTTCAATATTCCTTTCAATCAAAAGTACACTTATGTGAATTTTGAAATTAACTACAAGACCCTCAATTGAATATGGAAAACGTATTAGTGACATTCACTTACATTTAATAAGCCTTCTTGTTAACAACAGAATTCACGTGATTACCAAAAGTAAGGTTATGATTGCCTGAAGGACACTTTTCTTGCAGAATACGAAATACAGTAAAAACAGTACCTACAGTTGGTTCGAAAGGACATATTTCTTCGTGTAATTCAACGTTCATATGGCTTTTTCTCCCAGTTTGTATCTGAAACAATTTTTGGAAGAAGTAGGAAGCCAAAATGTTTGTCCCCATAAACAACACATTGTATACCGGAAACACTAACAGAGAAACAGTACAGACCATTCAGAACCCCATTAAAAGCTGAAGTACACTACAAATTTGCATAAACATCAAAAAAAGCTTAATTAACACGGGCAACGTCCAGCATACTAACGTCGAAATCCCTTCCGTAAGGATTAAAAGTATTTCCATAGCCCTTCGAGCAAAGAGAGCCGGAAAACGGACACACAAACGCCGGCTGTCGGAGGTGAGAAAATAATCTTTTATCACGGTTTCTGCTTTCAAATCCGTGCCAGAGAACGCCTTTATCAAATCAATCTTCTGAATAGCCCCAAAGTGCTGACGATGTAGCGTTTCCATTCAAGTAGCCCATGGAATGGCGGCTTTTGTAGTGCCCTTTTCGAAGGCACTTGGGCCTCTCTCGATGGCGATGTAAATATGCAGTTTTGCCACTAAATAGCCGCGGTGTTGCGAATCAGCCGCGACTTTCTTTCGGTTATCTTGCTTGATGGAAGGCGAATATGGGACTGGGTGTGTACCCTGAAAAATAAATTGCCGAAGATACGGATACTCCCTTCTGAAAACATAACTGATTTTCGGCTCGACCCCAGTTTTCTCTATGGGTAGGATAGTAGTTTGCTGTCTCTGATAACGCTCAAGATACAAAGACCGAAAAAAACTTCACCTAAGGATAATCTGAAAAAATGACTTCGATACTTTAAGAATATTCATAGATACAGAGATAGTTGGATGAAAATTTGATTGAACCTTTTCAAAATTATAAATGGTATGCGGCAGTTCTAGTATGATGATATACGGTATCCACTCAATAATTGGGCTAATTAAAATTTTTTGTGAAAAAATTGATTTATTCTTCAATTTCCGTTTTTCTCCCCAAAGTACTTCCCCTCATATATAAAACACTTGTGCCAGCGTTTTTCCCAATCTTTGTAAACGTTATGATATGTACTTTTTGATACGTCTTTGAGCTCTCTCAGCGATTCAATTTTTATCCCCTCAACCATCACAAAACACCATCCTTTCATGGGTCTGTTCAATCTTTGGAACAAAAAAATTCTCAGGGGGCCAAATCTGGTAGATACGACGGCTGAATTATGATTACGGTCTTGGTTTTGGGCAAAAAACTACGAACAAGCAATGACGGGTAGGTAAATTATTGTGAAGCGGAATCCACTAATTGGTTTTCGACAAAATTGGACGTTTTTTTTCTTGTTGCTTACCGCAAGCGGCGCATAACTTCAATACACTCGCATGCACTACACCAAGGTGATCAAAGGAAACAGTGTGCAAAACTTTGATATTTGATCGAACTTGGCGTGCTTTTACTGGTCTTGGCTCTTCTGGGCTCGTCTATTGGAACGATTGGACTTTGGTTTCAATGTCATAAACATATATGTATGATTCTTCACCGGTTTTCAACCAAATCCGGACCGCCGTTGACGACATTCTACAATTCCAGAGTAATTCTCATGCGACGTTTCTTTTGGTCAAAAGTCAGCATTTCTGAAACAATCTCCGCTCCCACACGCTGCCTCACCTCAACACTATTATCCTCACTGGTAAACATCCGACGTTTTGCCGTAAGTCACATGCATTATCGGCTCGGCAGTACCAAATACGGATAACATTATGAGGAAAATCACCTAATTTCTTCATAGAATTACGACTGTTTTTCACGGAATGAGTTGAATCCACCTATGTCATCGACGACAGTACGTTAATAACATTATTTCGCTTATTTAATTGAATCCCAGCCATATGAATCTTGTTTGAATTGGAAGGTGTATATTTTGATGAAAGGTTAATTTTTGAGAAAAAAAAGTTTTCACTTTCTACTTCTTCATCTTGATAAAACAAATGTGGAAATCTTTCAAAGAAAGGAAGGAAGCCATCAATTTCAATTAATCTCACACAAAGATGTGTAGATCTTGTCAAAGAGTAATTTTAAACACAAACTGACAAAAAAATCCTCTCGAAACACCTTTTTTCATATACTTGAAACAAATACTTGTGAATGAATGATAAATTACATCAAAAACATTCTTCTAACGCATTCAGAAACCACTTCATTATGAGATATTCACTAAATCGGTTTTGAAAAACGTATCACGTGTTTGGCCATACAATGGCTTTGGGCGTGTCTTCACATTTTTTTCAATTTCGTATGTATTCCAAACATTCGTATGAAATCGAATCAGATATTCAAATGATCAACGTAAGGCTTCCAAGACAAGGTGTTTCACAAGTGTATACCTAGATGTTTGGCTGTATCGGATATTTTGACATTATTCAGGTTTCTTTTTCAAGACTGATTTCATATTGAATTCTAATTCGTCTGTCCTGTTACCAGAAACAGATATGGTAGTGTCATCTGCGAACACTAAGATGTTACAATGTTTGATATATCAATAGGAAACATTCAGATAAACAGAGAATAATAGCAGTTTTGAGATTGTGGTAAAACGAGCAACGAGCACAAAATCTTGGCTTTCTGATGACATGTTATGAATAACATCAGTTGTGGCTGAAGCCACAACTGATTTTATTCCTTGGGCTGAACTGAGTTGTCTTTCGGGCACCAATAAATAGACCAATGACTTTTATTTCATTATCGATTGTTACGTTTTAATTTAGAACTAGATCAAAACTGCTCCTATATGAGGTATAGAACAATACCTCACCTTTCGAAAATCTTCATTCAGAGGATATCAACAATATAATTCAGTTACAAGTTGATTTCATTCATTTAACATCATAGTAATGGAAATCCTCCGTTCCATAGAAAACCGTACCTTTAATATAAAAGACGTTGAAAATCCGAAATTCCTTGATAGGTTGAAATAGTTGTTATTGTATGTTTCACAGTTTTCTTCACCTCTTATTTTTCAGCCGTTGTCTGCCTTATTGTCTACGTTTCCAAGAATATGTATTGCAAAGATTGCTTTTCATCACTTTCAGAAGGTTCACTTACATATTAGAGCCATATCGCCTGGAAAACAATATTAGTTAGCTCTGGGTTTCTGAATACTGATTGATATTTTCGGTAAATATTCATAATATGAATGTTCAAGTAGTCGTACTGAATGGAAAAGGTGTAGCAACTCACCTTATATGTTTTCATTCCATGACATTGATAAGGATCGGCAAATAGTTCAAAATAGGTTGGAGTCAATATTTTTGTAAACATTCAATAACCAGGTTAAGAGACAGCTGTTGGTTGATATCTGCTGTCATTCTGCCGAACTTTCGTTGTGTCGTTCCGACAACCTACACCGAACTAGTTCTATAGTATTTCACGGGTGAGGGATTGATCGCTTACTCAAATTGTCAAGGGTTGTTTTAGGGTTGCATTGCTGTGAGACGGAGTTGTGATGGGTCATGAAATTTTTTATGATGTTTCGAGTGGCTGTGCACAGCGCCCCCTTGGTGCTTGAAGATTAGATTGGACACACTGTTGCATCAATTGGACAGCTATCAGATATAGTACTCTCGAATTTCCGGTGTTGACCTACTTGAGCCTGGGGTTGATAGTTCGATGGTACCATCCGACTGGTTAGTGGAATATATTTGGTTGTATTTTAGCCATCCTTCACAAGAAGTATTTCAACAAGTCAAGAATATATAGTGGAAGACTGATTGGTCATTTTGGTGTGCATATTTGCAGTCTGAAACTTAAACTCTTCAGAGGATTTTTGTTGGTCACCGAACTCATTGTGCCAGGTGTAAGGATTTCCGAAATCAGATTCATAATAAACCAGAAGACCCTTAGAAACTCATAAAATCCCAATAGGACTTCCGTGCAGGTTACCGCACACGAAGAAACGTATAAAAAACCCTCTGGCCAGGGTAAGATTTATACCATTAAATGTGTTCTTAAGTATTTTGGTAATTTTTGATTTCGTTGCTATAATTCAACTGAATGTTAGTTTTGAAGAAAAGTTTCGACATTTTTTCAATTTTCTTGTCAAGTCCATATTCCCTATTCAATAGGGTTCAATCTCACTTGGTCTTTTTTGATTCTGATTGAGTATTTCTTTCATAGGGTTTTATTTTATTATCATATTCTCTGGTCTCCTTCAACATCAGTAATCATATTGCGGTCAGTAGTCACCTCTTCAACAGTTATTGGATCAAATATGGAAACCAGTCTCACTAACCCAGTGTTCCCAAAGTGCTAACCTCTGGGATATTGGTACAGGCCTCCCCATATCAAGAAGCCGAGGAGAGTAGTATCATCAGGATCATCGTTGGAACCAGAGTAGTCTGAGCCATGTTTGTCGGATCATAAAGGTAATTGATAAATATCAAAATTAATACTACCTTTTATTCACATTCCCTGCAAAAAAGAGTGATTACCCCTGCTGACATGAAAAATTGGCATTTATCGTGGAAAATATCGGCTGGAATCTGGTCAATAATTTTGAACAAGAACATAATGATATCGATAAAGAGATAGATTGCTCAGCAGAGTTCATAACTTCCACATTCAAAAGTAGTAATAAAAAATAATTTCCTTTGAAACGGGTGCGTCTAGAGTATGAGGCCCCAGTGATCTGGTTGAATACTGATTTGAATAATATTCGTAAGACTCTAGAAAGTGTTAAAACAATTAGTGATGTTACTAAAGAAAAAATGATTATTCAGTTTACAGAAATTTTAAAAATTAGTATAAGTGTGCCATTGAAAGAGCAAAAATGGATGCTTATGATAATTATATAAATAACTACACTGATAAAATGAGGGATATATGGAAAATAATAAATCACGAAAGAAATCGTTTCAACAAAAAAAAATTTACACTACCTTACAAGCCCATGATTTCAACAGTTTTTTGTGGCCACAAAGCGGAAAAAATTATAAGATCCTTGCCTATGACAAATACTAATTTTTTAGAATTATTTGTAAATATACCGACGACACAGAGCTTCTTTTTTCTAGAACCTGTTATTGAAGAAGAAGTACTTGCGGCGGTGAAATCTTTGAACGACACTAACGCCACATATATCTTTGGGATAAATACAAAAATATTAAAAAATACCATAGATTTGATAGTGGTCAAATTGACAAATCTATTTAATAACTGTATTAGTGCAGGTGTTTTTCCAGAAATTTTCAAACATAGTGTAGTTATCCCAATACACAAAACTGGTGGTTTTGATATTCCAGATAATTTCAGACCTATATCTGTCATTCCTTTTTTAGGAAAAATATTCGTTAAAAATATATGTTAAAATTCGTTTATCCATGTACTTTGAAAAATTCAAATTACTTCATGAAAATGAGTTTGGATTTCGGAAAAACACCTACACCATTAAAGCTGTAGCCAAAGCAGTTGAAAACAGAGTAAAAGGATTTGAAAACGGTAGAAAATATGCACTGACTCTATTCGACCCAACAAAAGCATTTGATTGCGTAAATCATTATTTGCTGCTTGAAAAATTTTATCTATACGGCGTGAGAGGTATAGCCCTATCTCTCTTTGACCCGTACTTCAATTGAAGATAGAAGACAGTCAGTGTGCTTCAATGGTATCACGTCAGGAACAGTGAAAATGGAATATGGAGTACCGCAGGGCTCTGTGCTAGGGCCCCTCCTATCGATCATTTACGTAAATGACTTATTTTATCATTTAGTTGTTTCAACCTGTATCATGTTCGCAGCTGACACCACTATCTTTCATCAAAATATAAACCAGACAATAATAAATGATGCTACTGAAAAAAAGCCGAATGTTGGTTTGCAGCTAACAATTTGAAACGCTACGCTAGTAAAACAAATCATAGGACATTTTCTTCATAGGCAACAAGTACCAATGAAGCTACAAAACTTCAGGAATTTTTCTAGATCCCTCTCTGAATTGGACGTTTCACATCGAGAGGCTCTGCTCAAAACATTTAAGCTCCAATATCTACTATGCTTTTTTTCTCTCTTATATTTTTATGGACTGTTTATATGGGGTAATGCATCCGACTTATTATCCGAATTATTACTAATGGTGCCTTCAGAGACCATTGTAAACCTTTATTCCAGAAATTCAAAGTCATAACACTAACTACGCTTTATATTTTCTACCAAGTACTAGAAATCCATAGTAGTATACTATGAAATAGTTATGTTATTGATTCCATGTGGAGTTTACATCTACAGGACCTTACAAATGTACGTCTTTTTGTACCTGATACAAATATACATTGTATTTACATAGTTGATAAAATATAGTTAAGAGTTAATAAAGTTATCTATTTATCTATCTATACAAGATCCCAAGACGGAAGGAAGGATTTCAGTGTCGGTACAATGTCTGCACTAGTTTCCGTCTTGGGATCTAACTGGTATTGCTCTTCAGTTCACTGTCATTTTGAAAGCTTATTTTCATTCACATATTGACCGGTCCCTTCAAGTCTTCATCGAAGAATAGGCTGGAGTGTACTGATCATAAAGTTCCACAACCTCTTTCTTTCATTTTCAAATTTTTCCTGATGCTATATTATATTTCAGAAAGAATATCTCTCAATTTTCTCCAGAATAGGTTCATTTTTCATTGTCAATAACTATATTCAGTTTTTTCAAACATGTGTTAGCTTCATCATCGAAGGATCTAAATTTGTCTAGTAGCACATTTTGTTGAGATCTCAGTTTTCAGTTATATTGAAGCTTTGAATAAATTATTTCCATTATACTTCACTTATATACTTTACCATTATACTTTATAAGAAGAGTACAACATACTATCTGGAATGTCTGTAGGTAACGACAGCTTTTCTTCGAGAGTAGATTTCATTATTTTGTTGATATCTAAAAGAGAGTCGACTGAAATGGGTATACCAGTGACGGCTATGTTGAAAAGTTCAGTATTTGTAATTTTTTGTAACATTCAGGCTAAGGAGGCGATATGGGATTTTTCAGGTTTGATTGGAATTTGCTGATGATTCTCTGGAAATACATTACTATTTCATCTTGGAATGATATAACCAGATATTTGATTTTATTGCATTGAATATTTTTCTAACAAAGTCACGAAAGAAATTTCATCTTCTCTGACATTTACTGTAAGCCTCCGCCAATTCCAGTAGCAAAAGAGCACTTTCTTTATCTTCACCAATAAAGACATTATCATCAGCAAAATCTAGGATGTGCACGGATCGAACCAGATTATATACAGTGTGTCATGGAGGTGATATAGTTAAGTTGACACTGATAACTTAATGTGAGAATTGAAGAAAAATATGGAAAGTGAAAAAATTGCAATAAACTAATATCAGGAAATACCTTGTATCACAACAAATGATTGAAAAGTAAATCAACAACATTGTCATATCGGTCGACGATGATTGAAAAAGAATCAAATCAAAAGAGAAAAGTACTTGCGGCGGTGAAACCTTTGAAGGACACTAATGCCACGGATATCTTTGGGATAAATACAAAAATAGTAAAAAATACCATAGATTTAATAGTGAAAAACAAAAGTGAAAAACTCTAAGCTGTAGTTAGTTTACCAATTATGAAACCGGAGGTGAATTTTGTCTACTTATAATTATTAGCTCTTTTTTACACGCTTTATGTTAGCTTCACCTGTATGTATGTATGTATGTAAGATATAGATGTTTGCTTAGAACTCTCAAGCTAGGGATCTGTATTGACAGAATTATCGGCATAAGTGCTTGATATATTCTCGAGCAGATGGCGCTATACGAAACGTCATTGGTATTTCGTGATCTATTTGCGAGCAGATGGCGCTGTACGTAACTATCAACTAATGCTTCAGTTATTCGCGGGCAAATGGCGCTATATGTTACCTCCTTGATAGGTTGTTCATGCTCTGCAAATCCGGAATAGCAGAGCATGTTTGGACTCATCAACATAATATCAAATGGGCTCAAGCTGAAATCATCCACAAAGAAAAACACTGGTTTAGGAGAAAATTCTAGGAAGCCGCGTATATGTTATCTAACAACGGATTTAGTCAAGCTAGCGTAGAGATACGTAACATATGGAAACCGCTTATCAAGCAGGAAACGACTAACTCCCGCCCAACGGTCATCTCCCGACAAAACCAATGAAGCGGAAAGAGGGGATAGGTGAAAAGTGAAATGTGAAAGCACCCGAATGACCTATAAATAGTCAGATCTCGGAGGAATAAGTCCAGTTATCGCCCAAAGGCGATTGTGGATACTAACAATCGAAACCTCGTGACGTAACTTGGTATGGAATCTTTTAATCTTTATTTTTATTCTTCATTCCTGTTAATAATATTTTTATTTTTCAGCTTTTATTAATATTGATATTTTTTATTTTTTGTTTGTAGCTTGTATGTTAATTCCTTGAAATTTCAGTTTTTTTGTGTTTACTAAAATGGTTATTTTCGTGTTTAATATTTCTATTTTTTTCAAGGATTTCAAATCAATTTATATTATATTAGACAATGGAAGTCCGAACTGATGTAATACATTACTGATAAATAGTCCTTCATCAAAAGTTTATGTTAACCAAATGGTAGAAAGTGAAAATCTCACAAAATTTCTGTAAAAAACTTACTATTGAAGACTCATTAGGTACATTATTCTACAATTCATTAACATTATCCTACAAAAGGCTGAATCATGTAACAGGTTGTAAAACTGGTTTCCGCGTACAAAGAAATAATATTCATTTTGAATTTACTTCAACATAATATTCATGTTATATGGAGGGATATGCACAGAACATTTAATTATCTCAAAGAAAAAATACACCATCCAAATTTTCTAAATGAAAGAGTGGAATCTTCTACTTTATGTAAATGCCTTTCACAGCTACATTTTTCACCTGAACTGGTTAACGATCATATCAGGAAACGCTAGTTGAAGTTCCAGAAAATCATATACGTTTTGCTAACTTTTGAACATCTACTACAAATCAAACAAGTTCTTAGGGATTTTTCTGGCAAAAGATCTACAAACACAAGACAAGATAAACTGTAAGGGATCATTCAATCCAGAGCGATCGGAAGTATTGATTTTGCTATTTTTTTGCTCATGAAAAGTATTTAACAAGAATCTGAAATCATCTGAAAATTAAACTTTCAACGAGAGATGATCAACTGTATTGCTAAACATGCGCCAAACTAACTGATTATTATAAGAAAACAAGTATAGCTGAGGCACCAGTCAATCTAATAGTAACACTGATGCAGACATGCAGTCATAGTTCACTGTGGTTCTGTTGTTGAATCTGGTCATTATTACGCAATGGTCAAAGACGACACGGGCTGGTTTATGTTTAACGATAGTCGTGTCACTAAGTGTTCTGGCAATATCTTGAATTTATTGGAGACTCTGGATACATCCTACAATTCATTTCATGATAGAAAGGACATTGGCAAATCAAGATCTTCAGAAGACGTCATGCTGCAAGTTTTTCCGGGTTTTCCTGCAGCTGAAAAAGCAAATGCGCCACTGGAATCAATGATGTTGATGTTGATGTTTCATAATTTCATGATTCATATAACTCTCTTCTTTAATATATTATCAGAAAAATATATATATTTATAATTTTTCAGACAAGAAAATAAAAAATGTATTGCCCAAGAGATGAATTTATAGAAATTGAAACATCGGTAACGTGACTTTAGTTACTATAAACCATTCCCAAACATTTCCAGCCCAATAGATTGTTTGAGTTCATATTATCGATTCCTTTTTCCTAGAAATAGTTTTGACATATATGCGTTGTATATCAAGCCCAATCGATCAAAATTGTGCAATTTCATGATTTTTAAGTTTTTCTTTTGAACAAATGCTTGCGTGTATGATGATTCAAAATAACATCCCGCGAACTACGGTCTTGAAATTTTATCAAATCATTGTCATTCTCCAACCAAATTTTATAAAATTATGAGACAAGCGGATGATTCACTTGCAACAACAGCCAAGGAATAAACAACAACTGAACAATTTGCATCCACTCCACAGTGGATTTTGTGGTAAAGGCACCACCCACCATTCCCACACTAAAATCCACAATGCTGGAAATAACTTTTCGACAATGTCGGGTCAGGCGAATTTTGAAAAAGCTTAATATCAACAAGGCTTCTGGTCCTGATGAAGTGCCCTTCATTGTACTTGAAACGTGCGCAAGTCCTTAAATATATGGAAGTCTTCAACATCTTCATCAATATAGCTTTCGGAAACAAAGATCAACAGGCGATCATCTATCATATATCACCCATAATTGGAATAACGCAATCGAAAAACATGGAGAGTCAAGAGCTGTTGCCCTTTTTTGTGTACTCCAGCTTCGTGAAAAAACTTGTACAAGTGCAAGTGCTGGCCGTCGATGGATATCTCTCGAATATTTTTACTATCAACGCTGGTGTTCCCCAGTAATTCATATTGTCTTCAACCATCTTTTTATTGTATATCAAAGACTTATTGGAAAAAACGATTAATCCAATATATTGTTCTGCTGTCGACAGCACACTTGTCTTGTCATTTCATTTGGATTCCAAGATCGGCTGCGGATGCACTGGCAGCAGAAGGTTGCAAATCTTAATGAGGATCTAGAAGTGATTTCTAATTCGGGTGAGAGTTACCAGGTTCAATACAATGCTACAAAAACCCAGGCATCAGTTCTCTCCAAGAATATAAATATCTTGTTTGCTTGTTGCTTGTTGGGGGTCAAAATGGATGCCAATATGTCCTGGCACGATCATGTCGCTGGAATTGCAAAGGCTGTGTCTCAAAAGCTATGTCGGATCAGAGACGCGAACGTCACTTGCAGTCTTGAGAGTCTGTAACATCAAAGAAAAGTTGGGGGTATGACCCTCTTCTTTAGATACTCCCACGAGAAGTGTTCAAGTGACTTGGCAAATTTGAATTCACTAAGAGCGGTACATTTCAGAAATACTCGACGGACTGTGGCTGCTCATCGTTTTGAGGTTCAACTCAGGACACCCCGAAGTTCACTGTTCAAAAACTTTTTCATTCGGAGAACTATGTTTTTGTTGAATAAACTTCATGAGAACGTTTTTCCAAATTGATTCGATCTCCAGCAATTCAAATTCAATGCGAATCCCTACTTTCGCACAGGCACCGTTTTTAGAGCGGTGGCGAAGATAAAAGAAACTCAGTTCACCATAAACTCTTTCATAATGTATCAAAGTTTATTTTAGATACAAACTGTAAAAAACCCTCACAAAATAAATACTTCCCCATGAATATCGAATTACATGAAAGAAGAAATTCATTCGAAACTGTTACGTTATCCGTAATATTTTAGAAAAACTCCTAACAGGCATGCAACCAGGAATACATTGCAATTATCTTTCATATCGCATAAAAAAAATGCTGCCATCATCGATGAAACGAGGAAACCTTTTGTAGCGATAGGAACCATCGGTTACAAAAAAGGGATTGAAGAGTTTTTTTATTCAGAAAATGGCTCTAATGTCTTGAACGCTAAATTTTGTTGATTGAATATTTTACGCTTTAGGCAATTTTAATTGATCAGTGTTCCTTTCGACAGTGATATTTGGTTGAATAATTCGTAGGATTATATTATCAACTGTCGATTTGTCTCTACGGAAGATGTTAGATATCATTTTTTTTTTTTTGGTGGAAAAGGAAGTCAACGTGTCGCGATTATTATGAAATCGGTAATCGGAGGTGAGTTCTAATTTCACAAATTTGAATAGGTTTCCTTTATTGCATACAGCTCATTTGCCTATAATAAGATCATTACAATCATAAATATGATTTTCTAGGCTATATATCGAAATCATCTCGAAGAAATAAAATCCGGGAAAATAAAAACGAAGTGGCTAATATCCCGATAAAAATTATAACACGTAGGCAATGACAATAAATTAACATTTTCAAGTTTATGGAAATGTCGGATCTGCACACATTTTAATGACTTGTTTTTTATTCAACTGAACGTACCTACCTATCTCAGTAAATATCAATGATATAGAAATAAACACGTCAGCACGATACTTGGTTACATATTTCATGTTGTAAGAACAACCTAAAGATACAATATATTACATATCTATCTATCATCACATTGTGATAGGATAATGAAACATGGAGGCAAAGATATATTCATAAAATTTCCTAATTTAGTAGAAACTTTTAATGTATATGAGACAGTTAACGAAAAAGGATGCATTGCAATGTTTCCAAAACATTTGCAGACATTAATATTAACAAACGTGTTTCCATTAAATCATACGTGCATGGATGCAGAGACACAAATGAATGTCTAAGAAGTAAAAAAACACCAGATGAAATATATTTGGTCAGGAAATACTCAACACATCATCTACTAAAACTGTATTTATACATATACGTATGCCATTGCGAGCACGTACAATTATGTACCTACCATTTATGAAAAAAAATTAATATATTAATCACTTTCAGATTAAGAAATTTCACCAAAGTTTATAATAATAGGTGTAATATCCATATCACAAAGAAGCTTTTCTGTGAGTGATTCGGTGAGTTTCATACATTTTGCCCAGGTTTCAGCATTGCACCTCTCTTACGCTTCCTTCCACATACTCAATACTTTTTCATCAATGTATCCATCTCTACCAATATATTTGTTATAGTAGGTTTTTGCAATCAACCCAAATTAATTCAATATCATTAAAATCTGGGTAGTAAAGTGTTAATCTTAATACTTCATGTCCATGTTCTCGTACCAATTCATCTATATTTACACATATAAACAATTTCCTTATTTTTTAGCTCATCGTTCAATGATCGAAAGGTGAGATGTTTTTCTGAAAGAAAATACTCATATCAATATAGGTACATTTCAAAATTCATAGAATAGGAGAATTGATATTATAACTGCACTTCGAATACGAGATACAAGTGAACCTTCAAATGTTAAAGAAAAATATATTTGACAATTGAGTTTGACTGGTTAACTAATTATCATACATCCAAGGCTTTTCCTGATACAGTTGTGACTGATGAAAATGGTGGGTTATATTTGTTTAGAAATGTTTCTCACTAGTCAGTGCCGCGTCTAAGTCACGTGCATCGAATGAAATCTGCTTTCTTTTTGAGAGTGGTTAAAAATGACATTTGTCAAAATTTAACCAATGGTATAGCTAGAATTAGAAGTCCCGGCGCAACACACTCAAACAGAAAACACGTGAAATAACATTTTTTATCATATAGACATCTGAACAATCAATTTGTACCTCCCTTTTCTTCACCATGTACTAAGAAGTTGTACTCACTATCTTTATACATATCGTACAGTGTATTTCGTACTTCCATGTTCTGCTCTTCAGGTAAATCAGATATTTTATTTTTGATACGATGTCTACTTTTTCCTGGAGTTTATGGAATGGGTTTGTGTTTATTTCTATGTTTGATGTTGAACACCTTTTTTGAAATATTTTAAGTGCATCTGCAACTCTCTAAAATACAGTTAAGAAAAGTTATAACATTTCTTTTATGATTTTAATGGTTACCTCTTGAACAGATGAAAATGGTAACAAAGGTCCTCCATGCGCTCTCTCCCTTTCAAAATATTCGCACAAGTTCAACACAAATTGTTGTGTTTGTGAATTAAGAATACTTCCAGGCATAATCTAAAAAGGAGTATAAATATATTGTACATGTTTTTGGCATGACTTCATAGATTTAATTAATGTTATTTCTCTCAATATTGTTTCCACACTCCCAATTACTCTTGTATAATATCCCGGAACATTCATGAATAAAACACATTGTATTGTATTTACTTTGAAAATAATGATGCCAAGAGACGTTTACCTTTGAAAAAAACAATTTTTGTAATATATTTGACTGCAAAATACCGTAAACATAATGGAAAAAATACCCAATCACATAAAACAATGATACTGTCAAATGTCAATATCATGTCTGGCAAATGTAGGTGAATTGTAAAACACTGTCGGCTGTCTGGCTATCACTTTCCACTGTTTTGAGTATTAATTGACCATCACTATAACATAAGTCTTTGAATAGAAGACAAATGTTAACGAATTGTCATCTGTTCATAGCGGTTGATAAAAAGAGATGTAACATGGAGGGTGTGTGATTTCTATGATCATAAATTGATGACGCATCGGTGAAGTTTAAATAATCGAAGTGAAATCTCAGAGATATCATAACCCTGGATCTCTATAGGGTTAAACAGTGGTGCGATGCAAACTCCTTATGTTTCAACACAAATAAAACAAACATAGTTTGCTTCAAACACAATTATGACTACTTACTTATAGAAAATCACGTTATAGTTAACAAAACTCTCACAGAATTTTTAGGGGTATTTATAGATGATAAATTAAAATTTGATGAGCATATAACAAATTAATGCAAAAAATAGCATCTGGCTGCTATGCAGTTCGAGTTGTTTCTAACGAACTCAATCAATCCTAAGCCAGAACTATGTCTTTTTCCTTGGTAGAGTCGCACTTGAGATATGATATTGCCTTTTGGGGCTTTTGTAGTCAGCAACTACTAAATTCAGTATTCGTTCTACAAAAAAGGGCTGTCAGACACATATGTAGGGCAAAATCACAAGACCACTACAAACCACTTTTCATCAGTCAGAAAATTTTTACTGTAACTTGTTTATTCCTGTTAGAAACCGTTTGCTTATTTCACAAAAAATGACA
>WOGP01003068.1:0-15708 GCA_015342065.1 Leptinotarsa undecemlineata
AAATCCTGATGTTTTATTTTTTCCTCGTATTTCTAATTTTGGGGTACATCAGACCCCACCTGGGTGATACTGTAAAGATTTTTCACCTGGGTGACGCCGGGTTGAAAATATAACCAACAAGCATATAATATTATTTTATTCTGTAAAACGTGGCTTGAAAATGATGATACTGATTTTGTGTGTGTACAATATTAATATATTTATTTATTCATATAAAAGTCTTATGGTGGCTTTGATATATCTATATTCACAAAATAATCAATAAAATATTTTAATAATGATGAACCTTCCCTTAATTATCATATTAATATACATGAAATTTAAGTAATATAACCTAAACTTTTCCCAAGTTAAACAATTTCAATATTGAATAGGTCAACTCAGATCCGTTTGAGTTATCAGTTCTGTCGAGCGTCCTGAGACGCACATGTTTTAATTTATCTTATTTGATAAATTGTACACGTTTAGAAAGATCAAACGTATAGTTCACACCAATAAGGTTGTCTTTCTAAACGTGTACACATTATAATTTTCTATTTTTCTGGTTAGGAATGTGTAAAAAAAGTAGATGAAAACTACCGACGTAACATTTCAAAAAACAAATCTGTCATCATCTTCAAAAGAAATTGAAACACTTTTAAAAGTACATCTATTAGGAATGATTCATGAAGTATAAAAAACTGTCGAATTTTCCTGCTACAACATAATTTATTCTACAAGGTATATTGAAGTAGAAGAAATTACCATTGCGGCTAATAAAGTTAACAAAGCTGGAACTTTATCTACCGAGTGATGAGTATTGCTTATAAAAACATTCCAGGTACTACAGAGTTTATATTCTTTAATCTGCTTCATATCGTTAAGATGGGAATGGTCGAAAATTAGAAAAGTGCAAATGTGATAGAGAGATGTATAAATAAGTTGGAAATTAGAAGAAGTATTGTAAGTTATGAGTATCAATACCCATTTATATATTTATTACGTTTCTTAACGTTCATGCCGAATATTTTAATTACAATAGAAAAAATGATTTTCATGTAATTCAATTCTCATAAGAAAGTGTTTGTCTCGGAAGGACTTTTTCTCTCATGTAATTCAATGTTTATATAGAGTAGTTGTTCGAAATGGGCTCCTTCTTCCAGTTCGTATCTGAATGAAACTTCTATGCATATTTGTGAAGGATTTGTTAGCAACTTAATCACTCTTTTCCTTTCCTTGGATGTTATCATTTTTTGTATGAAGATAGAGAAGTAGGAAGTTAAAAAGCTTTTTAAGAAAAAAAGTTAACACTGACACTTCAGAAAATATTCATGTTTCAAACGGAAAATTATTAGTCTGTGCTGATAATATTTAACAAATAATACGTATCACGTGATCACTATTGTTTTGGTTTTCAGTTATCACCTTGACAAAATCAAAAATTGATGCCAACGTTAAATTTTGAATAGAGAATATTGAAAAAAAATCTATATGAAACGGATTTTACTGGTCCATTGGAAAACTATTTCCAATACAAATTAATTGGTGCGTCGGACTACATTTTTACGTCGAGTTATATTGTATGTAGCTTTTACTGCAAAGCAACTAAATGAAATTAGTACCCACAAATGAAGCATTCAATATCCAGCACCAAAACGCGATGTTTCGGCTCACTGCAGGCTCATCAACCAATTCATCATTTTCTATAAAGGTTAACCCTTCTAAGAGAGTTGAGTCCAGCATTACATTTAGGGTTCACCCTAACACCACTGATGAGATCCATGGTTGGTCGAAACAGTGCTCTCTGGCGTTTCGAATGGATGACTTCGACAGTTGATGTTAAAGCTTGGCTTTGCAATGAACCGCATTGAGGAGCCACATTTCATCAATATTGTTCATAACAAGAAATCATACTGATGGAGATTTCACTGGAGTGATTTCGTCTTCAGTATCACCAATAGACGATATCTGATAAGGATTTCATTTGGAGCACGAATATTTCAAAAATATTGGCTACTATGTGTATTTGCCCTAACTGTCGAATGTTATATCTGTTGTCAATCTTTGGGTTTGATTTGCTCTTTGGAATTTGGTATCATTATATTCATGTTATCGCACAGGGATAAACTGCTTATTCATTCCAACGGGTCTAGATCCGTTTGTACGGTAGCTGATGCTCTCAATCAAAGCTACTAACTGAATGCCTTGCGTCCCACTAACAGTCGATTTTCTGTATAAGACACCACCCACTCTTCCTCAGTATAATCCACAATGCCGGAAATTACTTCTCGACGAATTTTGAAACAGTTTGATATTAACAAGGCGGCTGGTTCTGATGAAGTGTCCGTCATCGAACATAAAAAGTGCGCCAATGAACTTGCAACAGTATTTTGCAGACTTTTCAACCTGTCTTACAAGGATGGAATATTTCCTTCTTGTTGAAACATTGTTCGCGTTCAGTCTATTCTCAAAAATGCAAGAAACATCTTTGTTATCAGTGATATCAAAAATCATGGAGAAACCCGCAAACAACCATATTCTTATATATTTGGAAAGCTTCACCATATTGAGCGATCATCAATATTGCTTTCGGAAACAAAGGTCAACAAGCGACCTTCTATCATATATGTCACCCATATTTGGAATACCGCAATCGAGAGACATGGAGAGCCAAGAGCTGTTGCGCTTGATATTTCTAAGGCTTTTAACCGTGTGTTGCATGAGGGTTTGCTGACTAAAATTTTATGCTATGGCTTGTCGAATCATTTTTGTGTATGACTCTTCAGCTTCCTGAAAGAACGTTCTCTGTAAGTGGCCGTAGATGGTTACCTCTCGAATACTTTTATAATGGACGTTGGTGCTCCTTAACGGATCCATATCAAAAAACCATTAATCCAATCGACTATGGATGCACATCTTCACTGACAGCAGGAAGTAGTTAATAAGGATCTAGAAGATATTTTAAATTGGGGTGAAAGTAACCAAATTTTTTTAAAACAAAACAAACTAT
Organism: Leptinotarsa undecemlineata; assembly: GCA_015342065.1. NCBI lineage: Eukaryota > Metazoa > Arthropoda > Insecta > Coleoptera > Chrysomelidae > Leptinotarsa > Leptinotarsa undecemlineata. The sequence continues at coordinate 2,990 of WOGP01003068.1, forward strand.
TTCGCTTTCTGCTTCGATAAGTTTTTTGGGGGTTGAAATGGATACCAATATGTTTTGGCACAATCATGTCACTGGAATTGCAAAAGCTGCTTCTCAAAAGCTTAGCACAGTGTTCTGAAGCAGAAAACTGTGCACACCCCAGCACAGATCAGATCTTCTTTGGTTTATTGTTCTCATGTATGGAACTGCACCCCTAAGTATACTGGATTCCATCCAGAAAAGAGATATCCGCCTGATTGGAGACAAGAGCATCATTTGCAACTTTGATAGTCTGGAACATCGAAAAAAGATTGGAGATTTGTCTCTCTTTCATAGATACTTCCACGTGAGGTGCTCAAGTGACTTGGCACATTTGATTCCACCAAGACCGGTACATATCAGAAATATGCGACGAACTGTGGCTGCTCATCGGTTGAACTCAGTACACTTCACTATTTGAGAAGTCTATTATTTTCTTCACGATAACGTTTTTCTCAATGACTCCAATCTCCAGCGATACAAATCCAACGTGGATCACTACTTTCGCACAGGCGCCGTTCTTAGAGCGCCTTGATGATTTTTCTGTAGTGCTTGTGTTTTGTCAAAAAAAAAAGAATTTCCGCAGCACATGTATTCTTTTTCAATCTACGTATTTGTAGTAAGTGATGGTTTATGTTGTTCATTTTCATTATGCTTTTTGCATTCGGGATTCCTGATATCTGGTTGATGTAACTTCATAAACAAATACATGATAACTAACACTAATGACACAAAAACAAAGTACCCCATTCATAAAAATACACGTGCTTCAAATGAAATCGTCATTCGGTATAGTCTATTCAAAACTCTACCCCTTTTCCTCCTACATTTCTTCAACGACTTCAATGAAATTTTCAATAAAAATTAATAAAATTCTCGGTACACAATAAGCTTTAGGAACCAACTGTTCCACCAATATACATCGTAAGAATTAGTTTCGTTTATTACGAATGCTTTTAATTTGGTTCGTTTAAATTTAATTGAATGCTGTTTACATATTTGAAGTAAATGGCTTTTGAGCGCACCAAAGCTGTGTTCACACATTTACCTTAATTTGTCGTCGAATGAATAATTAAAATTTAATTGGAGTCCGGACCGTTTGAATGGATAGAAAATCCCAGCTCGTTTTTGAATAATCGGTTTATGTGCTTATGAAAAACTATTCGAGCAGAAGTTATTCGTTAGATACATATAATGGTATGGAACTATATAGATAATTTCGAGGGTCTACAACATATCTCAAAATCTCAGAGGTGGAACGATTAATTTTTCTGTATAAAACCTATTTTTCCATTTTATGAGTGTCTCCTCATCTACAACTACGGTGGACATTGTCAAAGGTGGCGAGCAACGAAGAATATACTCGGGTTTTATTCTCAAAAAATAATACATTTGCCATTCTCTAGTTTTATTCCATTGTTTGTGAACATGCATTCCCTTCTATTAGTCTTTTTACAAGACCTCTTCTCCTACTTTTTGATCAGATTTTTTTTACAAATTGAAATTTTCCTCCAAAGGCGATAACGTGAGTACCTTTTCTGACTACCGCTACTACTGATTTATCAGTATGCCCCAGGGCGATAATTTTTTTTAAAGAGGTGGGTAGACAAATGAACACCTGAAAGATATCCGGTATATCCGTATTCCGGAGAAATATAACGCGAAATTGGTATTCAATAAAACTCATCAGAGAGGGTCTGAGATTAGTTTGAGAATTCTAGAAGACCTCTAGCAATACGGTATCTGTGGGTCTGTCTATATTGGAACAACGAAGAAAAGTTTGAATAACCAGCTCTCTGAACACAGGAGAAATTGCCATCTATCACCTGCCGACATATAAGCAGTAGCAGAACATGCACTCAGGGTAGGACCCTCGTTATCGTGTTTGATAATCTGGACCCAAATACTTGTAGCTTAATATCAATGAAATCCAGCTAACTGAAATAAATTGAATCCATAACAAGACCATAAACCCATAACAAGAAATACGGTCAAGTTGTGAATCAGCGTGAGCTGAACTTTGCTTTCCATTTTCTTCCAATCCTGTAATTTATTGATTCAACTAATAGAAACAAAGCCATGCCCGCCAACAAAGAAATAAAATCGTAGATTAGAACTTGGTTGTAGGATAATATGTAAGAATAATCCAAATACTCCGTCCGCACTCATCAACTTCAATAATACCTATGACAGTCGTAGACGAAACAGGCATAAAAACTGCAAAGCTAACAAACTCGGACAATATTTTTGACATGATCGTGAGAGTTCCCACTCTATGGTACACATTTTCATTTTAATAATTCTAAACCACAAATCATGAAATCAATTATGAAACAACAACAAAATTTATTGGCGCTCCGGGGCGACTTCATTGATTCCAGTGGCGCATTTGCCCTTAAAGCTGCAGGAAAACACGGAAAAACCTGCCAATATCCTCACTAGCATAAAACAAAATATATGGTGTCTCCAGAGGCTACAATAAATTCAATGCATGGCACTTAGTGACACGATTATCGTCAAACTCAAACCAGACTGTTTCGTCTTTGACCAAGGCGCAATAATGACCAAATTCAACGCCAAAACCACAGTGATCAATGACTGCATGAAGATTATAATAGTGGTCTGCTGGATTGAAGTGTTAATTTATTTCGAACCTTCGTAAGAGTTTGATGCTTCCGTCAGAGGTTGGGTCATATTTGAAGATCATCAGTGTTATTATTAGATTGACTGGTGTTATACTTATTTTTTTATGACAGTCAGTTAGTTTGGCGCATATTTGGCAATACAGTCGATCATCTCCTGTTAAAAGTTCCATTTTCAAATGATTCAACAATAATCTCTGCTTGGACTGGTTATTAGTCATATTGAATTTCCATTAATGTTTTGTGGGTTCCAAATACTCGTTTGATTTTTGATAAGCCTTTCGAACAATGATTCAACAATCATCCATTGCAATTGTAACGAGCAGTAAGCATCACGAAGAATTCCTACTTGCCTCCGATTAACCTCTTTTTTTAGGGATCTATTAAAATCTATTTTCATAAAGTGAAAAAACAAACTGAATCTGAATTGATAGGGGAGTGGGCAGAAATTGAAGTCAGGAAGCGATGCAATCTTTATATCATAAATAGAATTAGGAATCAAGTGATAATTTGTTTTAAATATTGATATAGTACTAACTCAGTTCCATAAGTAAGAAAATGTGTAACATTTGTGTTTTACAAATATTCGAAGGAAACATCACTTGATGATGAAGATGTTTTTCTCATTTTTCCTCTACCTACATTTACCTAAATTCACCCACACCATAAATCGGTACGCCCAATCCGCTATACATCCTTCCTATTGGAAGGAATTAAGAGGATACTGGACGGACACATCAGGAAGGTTGCTTTATATGCAGCCCCCTGAATAACCACCAGTGTGCATATCAAACCGGAAAATCGATTCAGTATTAAAAAACTCTGTAGGAAATATTTTCCAATCCTTTGACAACAAGGAGTTTGCTGTTACTAACAGACAGACAGACTGACAGTTTTATTGATCACCTAATTACCAATTTACATCGGTTGACAGGTTATAAAAATAAAAAAAAACATTGAAAAGTAATATTACAACAGTAATAATATGTCATATAGGACGACATAGGGTTGTAAGTTAGCATGACATTACAAATAAATAGTAATCTCGATATTGAAGGAGCATTTAACAATGCATTACCTGAATCTATAGGATCCTCTGTGGCTAGGAAAAGCATAGACTGGACTATGCCATGCTGGTAAACAGAACTACAACTACGACTCTTCAAGACAAGGCCATTAGGTTCAAGGTCACCAGACGCTGCCGTCAATGTGAGGTACTACCTCCCCTTCGGTGGTCGCTCCTGATGGATAGTCGGCTTGATGCCCTCGACCTGAGAAAAGTAGATCTGCAAGCTCATGCACATCACCTTGTCATCTTGCCAAGGTCCACGTCGGGAAGGGTAGCTTGTTCTATCCTCCAAAGCACGATGGACGTTGATCACAGTTGGTGCCTGAGGGAGCAGATGTCTGTCAACCCCAGCAAAACTCTGATAATCCCCTTCAGAAGGAGGAGAAAATTGGACAATTCAACGCCACTTTCCTTCAATGGTGAGGTCATTCCATTTGGAACGGAGTTGAAATATCTTGGCATTGTCCTTGCTAAAAAACTCATCTGGAATGCTGACTTGAAGAAAGATTCACACAAAGCCAGACTGTCCCTATGTACATGTCGAAGGATTTGTGGTGAAATTTGAGGTTAAGGTCCCAAACAAATTCATTGGATTTATGTGATGACTTTCAGACCAATGATCACCCACTGAGCAATTACCTGGTGGCCGAAGGCTTCACAGCGGCCATGGATATCCTTCTAGATCTACCTGCTCTCCTCATTTTTCTGGAGAGAGAGTCTAGATGGACTGCATATAGACTTGTGTATTCAATGCAGAGTACAACAGAGTGGTGGTTGACACTGAAAGTCACAGCAGCTTGATACCAAAGAGCCGTACTCCCACCATCTGACCTGAAAGACCACATATACAAACTAATCGGTTTCGTTGAGAAGCTGGGTTTATTTGGTCTAGTGTGAATAGTTGTGAGCCATAATAAAACTTTGCGGATTGCGGTGGAGGGTCGAATAGACTCACTCACTTTTGATCTAACGGAGCCTACATTTATGAATTTGCAAGTTACAAATATAATCAAGAAAATTTGCAATTCTCATTTTTGAAACTAAATGTGCACTGTGTAGTTGGTAGTTTGGTTATCAAAATTGTTCCAATCATTTACTTACAATGTGGGAATTGGAGTTCGATACTAAAAATAAAAAGCACAGTTTTTGATATCTTCCGTTGAAACTAAAATTCCATTCCATTCAATTCAATGACATTTTCGATCTAGACATTTACACTGATAGGCATTGTAGATAGACACCGCTTCAATGTTAATGAGTTGATATCTAAACAAGATTGATACGGTAGTTGACTGATATCCCTTTCTGGTAGATGGATCAGGGAAAATGTCCAGTGGAGTGACCCGCAAAGTCATCCGATTTAGGTTCATTAGTTATTTGTGAAATCTCTTAAAGGTTTCAATCAATAAAACATGCATTCTATAACTTTATTCAAGTAGAAGGAAACCTACCATTTTGAACACGTAGTGTAGTAAAAAGTTGAAAACCTAATTTTCACACGCATAAGAGCTTTTGAAAAGGTTAAGTCGTTGAGATGTGTACTTATACAATTTTCTGGTACGAAATATTGTTCAAAGTTTCTGAGAAGCTATCTTTTCCATTCCAGTAACGTGATGGTATCGAACTCGACTCTCCACAAATTGATAGACGCATGCAGAGGAATTGTTTGCCCTGGCCGATTCTGAAATATTTACATTCTTAGGGAGAACTGATGCCTTGTACTTTGTGGCAATAAATGTCAACGTTGTTACTTGGTAAATTCTTGGCAGATCTTCACTAAGATATGAAACTTCTTGTTGCCGGGAAATATATGTATTGGCGGATGATGTTCGACCATCTAATAGTCCAGTCAATGACCCTTTCATCGAATAATTTTAGCAATTAGCACCGATGTTTTGGATTCAGGTTCTAGTCATCTTATATTTCAGTCTGATGGTGAAAATGATGATAAAAATATGTCATTGGAAATAAGTCCGGAAATAGATAGATTAAGTAGTTTCAATCAACTTTTTTTCGCTACCTAGTTAATAGTTTCACCAGTTTAGGTATAAACTAATTGAAAATTTAAGCATGTAATACTGGTTCAGGTAGGCAATTGTCAAAGTTTATCGAATTTGTAAATTTAATTAACCCAACAATAGAATTCACCACTGGAATAGAAGTGAATTATTCAATACATTTTCTAGACTTAACTATTACTGAAATCTATAATAAATATAATTTTCTAATTTTCCCCAATCATACATGGTTATTGTGTCATACATAAATTGTCGACATATCTCTATCAGCATAATGTAGCAGATTATTAAATATTCCATCGTCAAATAGTAATTTTCAGAGAGAACTGAATTCTATTCAAAAATTGCTGTCAACAACGGTTACGTTGTTGTATAAGTTATAATGCTCATGTTTTTAAATACTTCATACTTGAACACTGAATAAATCACCATCATCAGTCAGTATGAGAATGCCTGAAGAGTTTATTGTATAGAGAAATATGTGTTACTTTGTTTTATATGTAGTAATTCTCCTAATAAAACTTCGATATTTTATTGTTTTTTTCGTTTTGCTCACAGAGAAACAGCAATAAGTAAAAACAACTAGAATATTTGTTCGTTTTGAAAAATCGATGATAAAAGTTTCGAAATTATATGCATTATCATTCTGTATGAATATTTACAGTTCATTTATGAAAGTACATGTGGGTGGAGATTTGTACAAAGTCCTGGAAATAATGCTAATCCTAGAAGTATTGTTTCTCTAACTCCCACAATTCAGTGTTTGAAATTATATATGAAATTCCGCATATATCCAATGAATAAAATACAATTCTATTGATTGTCAAAACCTATGAAGTCGGTATAAATGAAACAGGGTAACTAACAACCAGTTCAGTGATGCGTTGGTGTGAATGTAAACAAACAGCAAGTGTCCTTATTGGAACGAGGAATTTTACGATTTCGTAGTACACGATACATAAAGTTTGCTTTTATAGCATCTGGAGGTTACTGTCTCCATGATTACTACACTTGTCGGTATCAGTAAATAAAAATCACTTTTATATAGTACAGTCGTTTCGATATATTATATGGTGTAGAAAGTATTGAATGAATCGCAGGTGAAAAGTTTTTCCCTGTTTGAGATCTATTCTGCTTGCATAAATTGTTTTATAAAAGAGGTAACTGAGAAGTGAACTAAAAACAGTAGTATAATGAGGTATCGCTATTGGAGCCTATGAGATACCAATATGTAGCCTTATTCAATCAGACGGCACCAAGCATGTGAACAGCCCTCAAATGTACCACGAATATGAAAAGAAGAAGATTATAGGAAAGCTAGAATATGCTCTCGTACGAGAACTGACGGTCAAGAGTAAAATAATATCATAGGCAAAGATCTGGAAGGAATTAATTCACAACGGAATCTGAGGGACCCCCAGAACATGTATAATTCTCCAAAAAGGATAAAAAATACTGCCGTTGAGCACAGCTTATTCCAGAGACTTGACGGCCATGAGACCATGTGAAAAGCTAGTGACGGGTTACCGAGATCTGTTTAAAAAAATCTTGGACGAAGGCAATAAATACGCCTTCGTAGACAAGAGACGAAGGAAAGCAATAGCTATGTTCGGAAACGAAATATGTCTGTATGGAAAAATTGTTCGATTTATCTGTTATATCTGGCTAATTGGTTCCCCCAAAGCCAAAAAATGTAAACCACACACACACACACATCTGTTATATAAATTACTTTATAAATCAATTGGTTTCGTACCTCGAATAAAATATTGGAAAAAACTCGAGAGATATACCTGAAAATTTGCACAAAAGAGGGATTTCGTAGTTCTAAAGTCAGCAGTAAACCGATTGAATTTCAAAAGTGAAAACAATCGAAGAAAGATACAAACGTATAAGAAAGTAAATATTTGGAAATTTCATTTCCAAATGAAGAAGAATGAAGAGATACATTAGAATAATCAACATTCACACAGGATAAAAAAGGCAGGGGAAGCACTGATGCTTAATAGATTTTTTGAAAAACAAAACACAAGCACTACAGAAAAATCCTTAAGGTGATCTAGGAGCGGTGCTTGTGCGACAGTAGCGATTAACATTATTGGCAGTCTATAAAGCTCTGAAATCTCTGAAAAGCCTCGATTATCTTCGTTATATGCATTACGTCAAGTCTACAAAACTCAATAAACCTGTCAGGTTTCAAATATTCCACCAACAAGTGCAGTTGCTCATGAACATTTCAAATGTGTGTATTATCAAGTTCAAATTTGGTTAGGGCATGATTTGGAACCCCAGGTATGGGGTTGGGCAATGCGAAACAATTCTCTGGAACCTATCATAACAGATTTACTACCTGCTCCAGATGATTTCCTAAATACAATTTTCTGCTACTGCAAGAGTGGTTCGCGATGAGGATGCAGAAAAGCGGGCTTGCAAAACTCTTCAGCTTGTGGCCAATATAATGGGCAAGCTTGTCTCAATGCTCTACCACATCAGAGCGACATTAACGAAGATTGAACCTTTGACCCAGAAATCATGGAAGAACTTGTGACAAATGTCGTTGAAGAAAATAATGAAGGCCAGTTTGAAATTTACCAGCAGCCGGAAGACTGCAGACTGAGAAGCAGTCTTTGCAAATCCAGCGACATGGAACCTACGGTAAAGGTGGACTAATGGTAAAGAGTTTGGTGGAATGTGCATGTTAATAACAAAATGGTCAAAATACTGACTATTTTGTTATTGAAAACAGTCCGCAGCGGCACCAGAGGTATTCCTGACTATATCTCTTCCACAATTTATAATATTCTAATTCACATTAGAAAATTGGCCAAGCTATGAGGAATCGAACAAAATAGTATCGATATTTGTGGAAAAACAAACGTAAAACAGCCTTCCACACAAACTTCACGATTGGAATCACTGTGAGGAGTGGGTGATGAATATTGATCCTCAGAACTGAACATGGAATGGGAGCTACAGTCTATTTTATTCTTCTTTCCTGAAATAATTATGTACAATTATTTATAAATAATCAATTCCTCTTTCTACCTTATTCTTGAAACGATTCACTAGGAGTCATATTGTTAGTAATATGAAAATAATATTCAAACTGATTCCCAAAAAGGGTTATTTAGTGATCACCATCCTTCATTCGGAAAAGGAGACGTAAACAAGAACGAGTTATTGACCCTTCTTGCACCCTATCAAATAGTTATGCATCAAGAAATTAAGTCTGGCATTCTCGATGCGGTCAAAATTGGTGAGGTGTTGGGGAAAGTGTGATGGGGGAGTAGTATTTCATCCTGGTTAAGCCCGGTGCGGTCATGGAAGTCCAGCGTTGCCGCGACCATTGCCATTGATTGGCACAAAATCGCGTCAACTCAGCCCTACGGGGGCATTAATAATGCAACCCGCGGGTATTCGTTATAAAGTCCAGTAAATCCATGACGGAACCGAAGTTCTCGCATGTATGCTAGATGTGGTGTGTAGTAATGGTTTTTAATTTGGTGTACGCGGATGAAATGATTTGACGGGAGGTTTCATTTGAAATGAAAAACAAAGGATTGTGGACTCATCAGTTATAAAAGAAATTATACATTCAGATATAGGGTGATTCGTGAGGTATATTTTCATTTTAGGTATGCTACGTTGCTTAGATTATGAGAGAATATAGGCTAGTAGCAGCAAAAATGCTGCTTTCAGAGTAGGCTCTGGTTAGAGAGGAATAATGTGTAAAATATTTGAGCCAGTTAAAACTTGTTATAGTGAAAATAATACAATAAACTATATTGATAGATTTTTAATATGGATTTTCATCAAGTATCGGCCAGTTCTATTTAACAATATACATTCAAACCACTAGACAAAGCTACTGTGGGAGCGAAACATGTGATATATTTTTCAAATAAATCGTGAGGTGTAGTTTTTGAAATCACTATGGATCTTCTCAAGTAATGGCCGATTCAGTCAGAAAAATCCAGGAAAATGTGTTTAGAAGCAGAAGCTTGTCGAATAGCCTTAAAAAGAAAGCAACAAAAGGAACACTCTTCAATCTTTCTTCAAGCCACGATTGTCTATGTCATGTTGAAAGTTTCAAGAAACCGGCATCAACTAAAGGAATTGGGAAAAGTGAGAAGTAAAAAATTGAAAATACAGATTCTATACTTACAATACCTCTGGTATATGAATTGGAACTATTGGAACTTTGATGATAATGAGATATATGTGGTGAATTTCGCTTTATGTTGAATATCGTATTCACTCGTAATAAGTACAGTGATTTGAAATCTGGGAATTCATGGCAGGTAGCAATCGATAATGATTTATTTATTTCAAATATAATTACCCAACTTTATTTCTAGAAAATACCCTGTATATTTGGAGGTCTTTTATTTTTTCTTTGAATTATAATGTCAGCGATGTAGTTTCAGTATACGCCAAACTGTATAGAATACTTTCAGGGGTACCTCATGATTCAATAAATGAATGAAATGATAAAAAAATACTGAAGAGTGCACAAAAACAGAAGAAGGGAATAGAATAGCGCTCTCTGGATGCACTTTCCTGGGTTACTCACCAAATCCTGGAAAAATTTAGAAATGGTAGTTCCTGTTTGCAAAAAATTGGATATGTCGTTAAATAATTTCAAGCATTCCAAAACGGTCGATAATAGATTTCATTTAAATAGAAATGTAGCGAAAAAGACCGGATCCTTCGATTCAAAATTATATGCTATTCTTAGAGGGGATTTGGCACCAGAATATCCATCCAAACGTAGAGATCTGGGATACTAAAAAGAGTGAAAAGAAAGGCACAGGTAGTACTGCTATTTGCCAGATGAACCTACGGAAAAACATGAGGGTCGAAACTAGTCATGATATATTGGGCCTACACATGGTGGTTGAACCCATGATAATATATGATAATACAATGATATCATCAAACCAAGCAGGATGCGAAGCCTTGCACATTTGGAATAATAGAAGCAATGAAAGCCACTTCAACAGCTTCACTTTACGTAATTGATTTCTTTCTTTCTTTTTAAACAAGAAATCTCACCTAGTTACATTGAATCGGCCAGAACAGAAATTTTGGAATATGTGAAGGAACCAACGTCAAATAAGTTTTCGGACCACAGAATACAGGAACATGGGACAGGAGCTAGAATTCACTGTGTTGAGAGAAGTATTCACTTTGATAACCCACTCGGTTGGTACATATCGATCTTCCATGCTGAAGTGTAGTTATGTAATCTTGAAATGCTCGAGAATATTAATTTGAGACCTCAACAATATAAGCAAATCAACATTTCCACAGGCAGCCAGGCTGCATTTGGGCGACGGATGAACCCAAACTTGACATCGAGACTGTTCTAAGAATGTTATGAAAATCTGAGGAAATGAATGGATAGCGATAGACTGACTATAGACTGGGTGTCAGGACACTCAGGTATCGAAGGCAATGAAAAACCTGATTAGTGTGCCTGACACAGAGATCCTCAAATCGACATATAGGCACTGATCAAATATTGGGGTTCCCGAATCCCTTTACCACCACAATTCATAGTAAACAGATTTTGGCATCGCCAAAGCAACATGAAAAGCACTCAAAAATATACCTGGACTGTCCAAGAGGAGAACACAAGAACAAGACAGGGTTCGGCTCTGAACGAGGTTTTGCTTTTCAATGTGTTACCTTATCTTTCAATGGGTTACTTAACACTCGTCGGACCATAGGAATTGAAAATCGATCGTCCGGCCTCGCGGCTTGAACCACTGGTTAACACAGCGATCGATTGAGTGAGTGGAGCAAACAACCCACGTCAACTCACCCGGGTACCGTCCACCAAATGAACTATATTTTTTTGAAGTTGATTAACAATGTGGAAGTCCGAACTGATTAAATTCAAATAAATTATATATTTTATGGTTCTAGTATGTAGGAATCCTAACTACATGTTGGCTGTAGCGAACTTCAATAGCAAAATAGAGTGTTATGGATATTCAACAGAAAATTAAGGTTCTTTCATAATATACCCGTCCTGCAGTCACTAACTGTCAATCAACCTATATCACAATTATCTTAATCCTCATTTACTCAATAGGTCTGTTGTAGTGCTTAACGATTGAAGAGACTTTCGATAATGAGTTGGGTCACCCCTTCCATTAGAAATAGTCACTGAAGCCAGGTTTTCCAGAAAAACAACCATAGGCTTGGTTCAATAAATAGTTTCACATGGCTTTATTGAGAATTTATAACGTTTATCGAAGAACGATTCTAATGCGTTCCAGTAAAAACGGGTAATACCCGTTTTTAATGATGAGATATCAACAACTGATAAAGACAAAACAGGTGTTTTTTTAGGGTGTTTCAAACGAAGAAACATTTTGATGGAATTGAACTCTGTTGATATGGACACATCTGAGGAAACTATTGTATAATGAAACAGGTATTGCGGTTTTGTTAACTGTTTAGTGATTATTTGAATTGTTATCTCAATATGGAATTGAATTCTTTGAAATTGATGGATCGATATTCTATATTTTCTGCAGGATCAAAAGAGTAGTTAGTATAAAGTTAACAGTCATCTGTAAAGTTGCGTATTTTGTATATCTTCATATTGAGCATGTCATTATAAATAGGCTCGATGCTTGTTTTGATATTGAATAAATGAGTTTCCAACAACAAATCTTGGTGGGCAAGTCATAATGAAGAAGTTTTCGAAAAAGTAGCTGGTGACGTACATGACTGAAAGCTTTGGAGAGATCCAAACCCTCTGCGAGAGATTCCGTATATTTCATGACAGATTTAAGCTGACAATGTATAACATGAGCTAAAAGATTTTTGCTCTTTGGTAACGTAAACTATAATAATAATATTTTCCAAAAATAACAGTAACAAATATAATCAACACGTGTTCAAATAATATAGATTAGAAATATACAAAACCCACTGAAATCAGTAACCTGATTTGTG
>WOGP01003069.1:0-15705 GCA_015342065.1 Leptinotarsa undecemlineata
TAAATTAGTTTTGTTTATTACCCTTTAATCGTTTAATGCAGGTACTAACTACAAAATAACAATAAATCCAGTTCGCATTTATGACGATGTATCTCTGTAGTTGTTCGTGAAATAATGTTTTGCTGCGAATTGGTTTATTTTTAACAAAAAACCTAGGAAACATTTTTTGTTTATAGTGAAACAGGCTCTCGGAAATGAATTTTCAAATGCTAAACAAATAATAAGACAAAAATTTACATTGGAAATACATTTTAGGGGTTGCGTTTGCCACCCCTTACAACCATGGGGTAAACCAAAAAAATTTCTGGCTAAATATCTTTTTGATAGCACAAAACGTCAGGTTAATTTCAATATTGTTACTTTTTCAGTGCTTGTGAAAAAAATTTTTTATACAAATTTTATGTACACCCTTTAAGGGGTTGTATTTCAATAAGAGATGTTCCAATGAAGTTTCTTTATGTGAAAGATCCTATATTTTTTTCCATGAGGAATCACCTCTCTAAATATTTTACACTTATTCAGTTACACCCCGTATTGCTTTGCTGACGACAGCACACTTGTTTCCTCATTTCTTTTGGATTCCAGGATATCGGTTGCAAATGTACATCTTCACCGACAACAGGAGTTTGCATATCCGCTTTCTGCTTCGATGAGTTTGTTGTAGGTTGAAATGGGCACCAATATATCTTGACACAATCATTTTGCTGAAATTGCAAAGGCTGCTTCTCGAGAGCTTGGAACATTGTTCCGAACCAGAAAACTGTACACACCTCAATAACTTTTGATGCTTCATGAAGCTCAGATCATATCTTCTATAGGGTATTTTTCTTTTGTAAGGAGCTCTGCCCCTAAACATACCCTGAAGTTGCTGGATTTCATCCAGAAAAGAGCCATCCGCCTGATTAGAGATGCAAACATTCAACCTTGATAGCCTGGAACATCGAAGAAAGGTTGAAGATTTGATTTAGCTAAGAGCGGTACATATCAGAAATAGCCGATGGACTGTGACTACTCATCCTGTTGAGGTTCAACCCAGTACACCTCGAACTACACTGTTTAAGAACTCTTCCAACGTTTTTCCAAATGAATTTAATCGCTCTAAGAGCGCCTTAAGGATTTTTCTGGAGTTCAAAACGGAAAAATTCCCAATTCCACTCACCTCTTTCGTGTAAACATTCAAGTTGAGGCAGTTATCTTCATTTCCTATGTAGTATCCCAAGTACATGTCCTTAGAAGGACACTCATATCCTTCCTTTGTACCATCCTTGACGCCTTCCCAAGGTTCTGCTGGTACAGGAGCCTGAAAAGAGAAGAGTTCCCTTTGAAAAACATTGACAAATATGGCTCAGAGAATGAAAATTAACGTAATCAATCATCAAAATCGTTCATATCAAATCCCTTGAATATTTTAATCTTTCTGAAATAGAGTATTTTTTTTTATTTACTCAAACTGACATCCTCTCATATTCATTATGTCTGTAATTCGTATAATAATTCACTAGAGAGATCAAAGATGGAATGTCACTGATGAGTTGTTTAAGTGGACCAATTGAAATACCAATGAACATTTATTATATTTTTCTCATGACGTCAATTAACTGAACATGTTGACTGAAACTATTTGCAATTGATTGTTGTTTCGGGTTTGTGGAATGAGTTTGAAAATTGTAAATGATAAAGAACACATTACTCAACAAACTTACGTCATAGAAAGTGACAGATAGTGATACAATAATATATTTTGCATATAGTATATTCGAATACTCAGAGTAAGTAGGTTTTAATTATAGGAGAACACTGATTTTGAATGAAATTACCATAACTTTTGTCAGAGAATGATAATAGAATTCTGTCTTATACTGACAAAAATAGGATTTTTTGCAAGAAGGAGAAAACATTTCTCCAGTCCAAGAAAATGTTTTCGTTGACTGATACATTATGCTTTTTCCACATATTCATCAAGTGCATTTCATTTATTCCAATTAGGTAAAAGGAACAAAACTTTCGTTAATAATCATTTTCCAAAAATTGACATATATAACTATATGTCAGGAACAGAACATTCAATTTCACACAGTCCCTTTGGTATCAAAAATCATGGAGAAATCAGTAAACCATCATATCCTTAAATATTTGAGCGATAATGAATATGACTATCGGAAACAAAGGTCAACAGGTGACCTTCTATCATATGTATCCTATATTTGAAGTAATGCAATCCAGAAATATGGAGACTCAAAAGCTGTTGCGCTTGATATTTCAAACTTCAATGCTAAGGCTTGTCAGATCATTTTTGTGTATGTTCTCGAGCTTCCTGAAAAAACGCTCCCTGCAAGTGGCCGTCGATATATATCTTTCGAAGACTTTCACCATCTAAGCCGGTGTTCCCCAAGGATACACATTGTCTCCAACCCTCTGACTTATTGAAGAAAACCAATAATCCAATATACTTCTTTGCTGACGACAGCACACTTGCCTTTTCATTCCATTTGTATTCCAGGATATCGGCTGCAGAGAAACATCTTTGCCGGCAGCAGGAATTGCATATTTCAATGAGGATCTAGAGGTGAACCCGAAGTGTGGTGAAAGTAACCAGGTTCAATTTGATACCACAAAAACCCAGGCATAGGTTGTCTCAAAGAAGATAAATGTCTCCGAACCGGATATAATAATGTCGTTAAGGGTTTACATTGATATTGTCCTGGCACAATCATGTGGCTGGAATGGTAAAGGCTGCTTCTCAACATCTTGGAACCGAATCAAGAAACTGAACATATCTCGGCAACTTTTGATACTTCATGAAGCTGCTGGATCTCATCCAGAAAAGAGCCATCCACCTGATTGGAGACATAAATATCGCATGCAACCTTGATAGTCTGAAACATCAAAGAAAGGTTGGGAAATTGTCACTTTTTTATAGATGCTTTCACCGTTTTGAGCACTGCAGTTATGTAAAATAATCTTTCTGAGAACGTGTTTTCCGAATAAACTCAATCTCCAGCTATTTCAATCCAACTTGAATCGGTAATTCTGCACAGGCACTGCTCTAAGAGCGCCTTTAGGATTTTTTGGTAGTGTTTGTGTTTGTGTTTTTTTCTTGAAAAAAAACTTGTTCTTTCATATCGTTCACGGTGGATTCATTTCTGTAGCCCGTTGAATAGTTATTGGGAAACAAAAATGTATCCCCTTATTTACTATTGCAAAAACTAAAACATCTCTAAAATATTCTTCTTGTTATGGAAAAATAGTCAATTTTAATAAAACGTGGAATGATGTTCAACTAGAATTGAATGATATTACAAAAATTATATCAATTGACGAATTATAAAGTTGTGGAATTTACATTTAAGAAAATACGCTCACTCAATACATTCCTCAGTTTATCCGCTATTTAAACAATTAATTATTTAGGAAGTAATGGCTATTTGTTTAGGAAGGTCAATGCTGACCTTGAGCACTAATGTATCCATTATATTGCGTAATCCTATTGTTTCAATAGGAAGTCGATTGTTTGACTTTAGTCAAGTTATTGCTGTTCCAATCTAACTATCACCAAAATGAATATTAAATCTTATCGCAATCCGTTAAATAACAAGATACTTCTTGTTATTTGCATTTGTTGTTTGCAAGATCTATTTTTATGATAATTTTCACGAGAAAGTACGTCTCTGTGAAATATATCTGCCTCTGTGAGAGGATCAGATCAGTGAATAATTGTGATTTGAATTCAAAGATCTTTCAAATTTCTGTGGGTTTACTTTGAAATTATGTCAATTGCTCACTTCACCGATTCGTGTTTCGTATAATTTTTCATAATCAACGATGTGATTCATGAATACGAGAAGAATGCAACAGTTTCCAAACTTATTTTTATTACAAACTAACGGCCCGCCCCGGTTCCGCACGGGTCAATTGCCGATACTGAATATAAATTCACTTATTATTTAAAGGCATGGAGAAATATGATGAAAAACATGGAAGAAAAGATAATTTTGTATTATGGATGCGCCATTTCCTCCGCAATGTGGTTCCCTAGGAAATACCAGCGTTGATGGTGAAAGTATTCGAGAGATATCCATCTACCGCTACTTGCAGGAAAAGTTATTTCAGGAAGCTGAAGAGCCATACACAAAAATGATCCGACAAGCCATAGCATCAAAGTTTGGCCAACAAACACTCATGCCACACACAGATGAAGTCCCTAGAAATATAAAGTACATTTCTTGTTTCTCCATGATACTCCAATCCGTTAATACAAATATTGCTTACGAGAGAAGGTCGTCTGTTGATCTTTGTTTCCGAAAGCCATAATGATGACCACTCAAGATGGTAAAGCCTTCCAAATATTCAAGCTTATGGGAGTTCATCCATGATTTTTTATATCAACGATAGGGAAGCAACTGGTCTATACTCCTTTGAAAGATTTTTGATGCCTTTTTGGTAATTGGTTGAACGCCAGTAATCTTACAACAAGAAGGAGAAACCCCTTCCATGTAAGACAGTCTACAAAATATTGGTGCGAGTTCATTTCTGCACTTTTTAAGTACAATGACAGGCACTTTATCAGGAACAGACGCCTGACTAGATGAAGGGGAGGAAAAGTTTTTTGTGCCTTTTCCAGAAAATCGATTTTGGAGTAGGACGCAAATTGTTCAACTAGTACATTTGCTTTTTATATTGCTGTTGTTGCAATTGAAGTAACCGCTTGTGTTAGATCCACGTTCTCAAGATCCTTGTTTCTAAGCATCATTCTATCAGCTGACGATGCAGTTTGTCTCACATGAACAGCGTTATGAAGATTACCGATCTAATGTAACCGCGAGATCTTTCACGTTTTGGTATCTTCTTGATTCTATTTCCTAGTCAGAAATCAATGTTTATTTTAATGTTTATATAAGCCTAAAAACGAAGGATATCAACAAGTTAATACAATGCATACAAAAAGTAATGAAATATAATTAATATATGCATAGAGCCGATTAAGCAAATAAGCAAATGTCTATTTTGTTTTTGAAACTGTTCACTGAGTCGGAATTCATAACATCGTTGGGTAAGTTATTCCATGTTTCGAAAATACGACTCACCAAAAAAGTATTGTCTCTGCCCCGTTTGCGAATTTTTCGACGTTGTCGACGTTGGTCAAAAGCTAGCAGCTGTGCCATGCTCAGTCTTTCGGGATAGGTTGGACGCACTTCACCAAAAGTCATACGTGTGGCTCGACGTTGGTCATTTTCCAACAAGTCCTATTGCCCACCAGAACAGGACACCAAACTGGACCTGCATACTCCATGATAGGACGAACGTAGGTTTTGTAGAGTTTTATGGAACTTGAATATGATATATGGGGGAACGTTTTGCGAATGAAGTAAATCAGTGTGTTTGCTTCGCATCACTGACTAATCGAGTTGAGGTCTTCTTGAAGGCGACTAAGGCATTTCCATATAGTTTAGTATCATCGGCATAAAACGACTTGCTGGACTTTATGTGAAGAGCAGGATCACTTGCATAAACAACGAAGAGGAGCGGGCCAAGAACAGATCCCCGGGGAACTCTACTTGTGACTTGTCTGTGCGAAGACCTAGGGTAACCCACTTTGACCGTGAAAGTTATATCTGTCATGTAATTTTCAATTCATAGGTTTAGTTGGCCTCGAATACCGTGTGTGTCAAGTTTGTGCATTAGCCTTCTCACTGGGACCCTGTCGAAAGCATTGGCAAAGTCAAGATAAACGATATCTGTCGGTATTTTCCTATTGTAAGTTGTCGTCTAATCGTTCATGCACTGTAGTAGATTGTTGGTGGTTGATCTACCTTTGACGAAACCATGTTGTTCTGGTGGTATGCTTGCGTTTTTTTTCCATTACTTTGGAAGGTACGGATAAAAGACTAATGGGCCTGTAGTTGATTGGATTGAGTTTATCACTTTTTTTGAAAATAGCGGTGACAGATGCCTTCTTCCAAGCCCGTGGGATGCGAGATTTTGCGAAAGAGACTGACATGATTGTAGACAATGGAGAGCAGAGAACTTCGGCAAACTTTTTGAGAAAAAGGGGCTCATTCCATCCAAACCAGGAGATGAATTCGATTTAATGTTCAATAAATGATTTTTAATTTTTTCCGAAGCAAACGTCACATTAGTCAGATTATCACGTAGTCTTTCTGCTATAATTTTTGGTAAGTGGTCATCTCGAGGCTCGATCGTGTAGGAGCTTGAGAAAGAATCGGCCAAAATCTCTGCTGATTCGATGTCTGTAGATCACAAGAACCGTCAGGTTCCATCTAATATTTGTTAAGCTGTAAATACAAAGGCTTCTATGGCATGTCAAGTATTGAATACTAGATTCAAAATCCCGGAAAAACATTCACAGTGCAGATGATTTCGTTATTTTTCAAATCCAAATTTGAAACAAGTATGCAGATTATTTTCAGTGAAGCAACAAATAACTCCATCCCTGTGCAGTTCATGAGGATTTTATGCACGGATTCATGACAGAGCGTTAACTCCGATGGAAATCATCGTTGGATCGTTTATACGAGATTTATCTTGAAAAAGTATGCCGGAAACCTGAAAATGGAGCTCTGATTGCATATTCATAGTGGCTGATTGCGTAAGGATTCATAATAGTTGATACGACCTTCAGTGAGCAGAATAGGACTTGTCGTTTGAACTTCATTGGTGCAATTCTGGTAACAGATTTTTTAAACAGACTTATTTTTTGGGTTTCATCCCAAAAACACGAAATAAAAAATTAAACGAATGGATATTATATAAATACTTCAAAGATGCAGGCAGGAAAATAGTCAATTTTTAAATTAATATATTCTTATTTGGCACTTCATCATTTTCATTATTTGTTATCAAAATCACAAATAGTCATCATGACTGAGGAGGGGCACAGACTGAATCTAGTAATCATTCCCGGCAATCACTTCAAATACCTTCGAATCTCCAGTGAACAATAACTAGTTGCGATATCTGAATTAATAAATTTGCTGGCAATATCGTTGTTAAAAATGTAGATATGAAGCAGGCACAGGTGAGAGTCTTGTGGAACTCCAGGTGATGTGACTGAAATTTGTTTGGAAAGCCTTTCATTTTTAAAGTTTGGAAACTGTTTGACAAACATTTGATAACCTAATCTTGGCCATGTAGGAATATGCATTACGAAATTAAAGTTTTTGAACCAGTATTTCGATAAAACTATGGGTAATAGTTGGGTATAAACACTACAATTTTTCGATGCCGTTTTTATTATACGAATTGCCTTTAGCCTCAAAATAGGCGTGAGTTTCAATGATTACCACTTTATCGGCACTGAACTTCTTTTCAGCGAGCATTTTCTTAAGGTCTGAGAACAGGAAAAAGTCGCCGGGGGTTAGTTCTGGAGAATACGGTCGTTATCACAATAAGATAAACTTGACGAAATGCAAAAAGCAATTACGCGTCGCGTCTACTGTAAGACGACGGGGACGATGCTCAGGGTTAAAAAGGCGGTCTAAGCAATGAAGCGCCATCGCCGAGAACAGGACTCGAACGCGCGCAGGCGCGTGAGGGCATACGTCGTTGACGGTTGTATTAGTTTTGCGAACTCCTCGAAGCTACTCATTATTTAATGCAGTTGGCATATTTTTCAGTTACTGTATTTTTTAAGTAGAAATATAAATTTCCAGCTGTTGCCCGCTCTTATATTAACACACAGCCGAAGCTACTGAACCTAGAATCTTGCAGGTAGATTCTTTGTATAGCGTTAATAAGCATCAAGAAGGGGAATCAGGAATTTCCACCCCAAAGGCAAAAAAGTAAAAATATGATTTTGAACTAGTTTCTCTCGATGAGGCTTTGTGACCCCCGCGGCATCCTTCTAAAGGCCTAGAGGCTTCGCTACCCCCCCCCCCGGGTCGTAACCCACACTTTGAAAAACACTGCAATATTTGAATATTTTATTGGGATTGTAACTAGATGCATAACTAGATGATATTTTCATTGCTGTCAGTTGTGTCGCTGTTGAGAAGAAGCTGTTCACCGCTGTAAAAATCTGTTTTGGTGGTCTTCGGTTTGAAGGAAATCATCCTAAATAAACCGTCCGATAGTATGTTGAATTATTTCCCAAGTAGTTACAATCTTATTTATTCCATGCTAATAAATGGTCCGAAATGAAATAAATAGATTGACAAATTTCATGATTGTCGGAAAAAAGGTTTTCTGAAATTGATATATTCATCGTTTGTTTGCAGATGCATAAAAAATATAAACTGCTAAATACTATCTTTTTTTCAATCGGAAGTATTGATAAGGGTACCTCGTCATGCAAACTCTGTCCGATCTTTATACCTAGTTCCATTCAGAACTAAACGTGGGAATTGGTCCTTCGAGCCGGATATTTCCAATGAGCAGAAATCCACAAACAAATCAAAGAGGCGATAGACCACTTCTATATACTCACCATCCAAATATAGGCGGACACGAAATGAGAGCGGAGCTCAACCAGACGACGAGAATCATGCTGAGCGCAAGTCTCTTGGAGCGCCGGTTTCTCGAATACCTCAACGGCTGTGTTACAGCTAAATATCTATCGACGCTGATGGCGCAAAGACTCAGAATGGACGCCGTGCACAGCATCACGTCGAGGTACAGCACGACGTCGCAGAAAAACCCGCCAAGCTTCCATGTACCTGCGGAAAAATAGAATGCATAAATAATAATAGCAGTAATAATAATGATGGTGAAAGGTATCCGACTCGTAGTTTTTCGCTGCGGATGAAGCGTATAACGCTCGAAACGGGAAGGAAAAGTGAATAAAGAATGGAGATTTTGTCTGCGAATCCAGATCGTTCTCGAACACTAACGCGCTGGTCCGGCTGGTCGGTTCTAGCCGATTCTAGCTTGATGGCGTCAGCGGCAGATCGCTCACCACAACGTTGCCGCTGTTTATGTTTAATATTATGACAATTAGATTTTTTTGTGGAATTTTCGGCAGCTTCTCTGATTTTGCAGTTTGCTACCAGTAGCTCGCGATCGACAGGTTGGCGACCACTGCAATAGAGAATTGCCATTTTTAGAAAAAAAAATAAAATAAAATAAAATAAGAAAAACTATAGGACACACTATGATGTACAACATTGAAACAAGATATCTTTCGTACATTCTCATCAGTCGTTAAATGGGTTTCGCTTTGAAAAAATCTTTCGAGTTTTTGGGCCAGAAATAGGAAGAACGTCCATTTTTCGAAAAAAATGATTTTTTAAGAAAAACTATTGTATTTAGCCATAGGGAATACTTGATGAAATTTGTAGAGGTTTCGTTGACGCTCCTCATGAATCAATAATATACAGGGTGTTCCATTTAAAATAAGGAAGATTCTGCAAATTTTTATTTACAATATGTGGCAAGCGGTTTTTCATACCCTGTATATCACAGGTAGATTTCAGGTATATCGTTTGAGAGAGTTAGCCATGTAGACTATTTGACAAAAAAAAATTCCATTGGACTTGGCACAACTTTTTAATTTAAAATATTCCGAGTGACGAATATTGAAAAAACCTGTCTGCTAGATATCTCGAAAACCGTCAATATTTTCGAAGTGAAGATATACATAAAGAGTCTTTTATTTTCTATGTATATATGTATATAGGTTACCATTTGAAAAAACACTGTTGCACTATTGCCAACAATCTGTTGCACTCTGCGTTGAATTAATTTGTGCAATTGTGACTTTGTAGTTAGTTTTTGCGTAAAATAAAACTGAATATGGTATATTCTAGTGTGTTTTCCTCACAAGGAAACTTACCCATCAACGTGTAAACGACGTTGGGAGGCATCACGCATACTGCGACTAGCCAATCAGCTACCGCCAGGGACATCACGAAACAGTTGGTGACCGTCCTCAGCCGCCTTGTCGTGATGACAGCTAAGATGACGAGGGTGTTGCCAAAGATGACGATCGCTATGACTATGCTCAACAGAACGGCCAGGGTAACGTACTGGATGTTGTTGGTGCTGTCCACGAATGAGGAGGAATGATTCACCGAGACTGAGGTGCTTGTGACTGTGTCGTTTGACATTCCGTGTCATTTCTGAAAAAATGAAATGATTATTCGATGAAATATTACGAGGTGAATAGTAATATATTGGATTCTTGTTTTTTCAATAAGTCGTTTATATACAATGAAAAGGAGGTTGAAGAAAATGTGGATCTTTGCTGAACACTAGCGTGGATGTAAAAGTATTGGAGACACATCCATCGACGGCCAGGGAACGTTCTTTCAGAAAGCTGGAGAGCCATGCACAAACCATAGCATCGAAGTTTGGCCAGCAAATCCTCATGACACACCGTCAAAGGCATTAGAAATATCAAGCGCAACAGCTCTTGACTTTCCATGTTTGTCGATTGCGTTATTCCAAATATGGGTGACACACCATAGAAGGTTGCCTATTGATCTTTGTTTCCAAAAGCCATATTGACGATCGTTTACTGATTTCTATTCAGATCTACTTTTCCTGATATCAGAATCGAATACAAGACATAGTTTCAAAATCAAATATAGTGACGCACATCCAATAAAACTTTCGGCTGTGAAATTGAAGATATAACTGTTTAAATCTGTTTATAAAATCTGTTTTCCGTTAACCAGCTGTCCCACTCCTACGAAAAACAACCCTCAGAAGTCGAAACTTTTGCGAGTTTTGGAGTAACGAGGTCTTAACTTCTGATGTGTTGCAAGTATACAGGGTGGCCCACCACATTTGCCTCGGTATTTCTACGAGAAATGAAGAGAGTTAGGAAAAAACTTCCAGCACAGGTATATGTGGGTCCATGAGGAGCATATGCCAAAATTATTTGGAAATATACAGGGTGACTCCCAAAAAAGTTACATACCAAAGTTATATTTTTTCTTATGGAACACCCTATATTTTTTTATATTTTTAGGTACTATAGACATAATGAAGGTGAGTTACTACTATATTTCCCATACTTAAAACTGACCGTTTCTGAGAAATTTTCAGCAATTTAAAAATACAGACCATAATTTAAAAATTGTTTTCACCCTGTAACATGTAAAGAGCTGCTCGTGATTGAATGTACTGCTCAGCACAAAGGTTAAAGTTAACTACTATATGAAATTTTCAATGCAATATCATTCCAAGTGGTGAAAAATTTGCCTCAAAATTTGGACACCCATTTAATTAAATAACTTCTCAAAGTTGAATGCGTAATTTGACGCAGGAATAGATTTCCTTCACAACTATATTAGGGTTCCCTATACCTATCTCTTCTGCTTTTCACACAAAAGAAAAAATTACTTATAAGTAAAATATAAAAACACCTTTTGTGTAAAAACCAGAAGAGATAGGTGTAGGAAACCCTGATATAGTTTTGAGGGAAATCTACTTCTGCGTCAAATTACGCCACCAAATTACGCTATTCAAATTTAAGAAGTTATTCAATTGAATGTATGTCCAAATTTTCAGGCAATTTTTTTCGCCACTCGGATTACTATTGCAATAAAAATTTGATATGATTTTTAACTTTAACCTTTGTGCTAGCAGTACATTCAATCATGAGCAGCTCGTTACACTTTACAGGGTGAAAACAATTTTTGAATTATGGTCTGTATTTTTGAATTTCTCGAAATTTCTCAGAAACGGTCAGTTTTAGGTATGAGAAATATGATGGTATCTCACCTTCATTTTGTCCATAGTATCTAAAGATATATAAAAATAAAGGGTGTTCCATAAAAAATATAACTTTAGTATGTAGCTTTTTTGGGAGTCACCCTGTAAATCTGGAACAAGAGTGGGGGGCCATTCAACTTGCACCTTCTGAAGAGAACAGATGTATCACCCCTGAAAATGTATATACCTTCGGTAAATGTATATCATGATTCATATTGTCGGCTTGTTAGATTATATTTTTGAAAAAGCGTAATATTGTTGAGAGTTATATTGTACTTTCATTTCAATAAAGGTGAGAATTTTCTACCTATGATTATTATTTCGATGTAAATCCTACCATCTCCTACCCCAACTCGCGAGACATTTGGGCCGCGACAATACAGGGTGGGCCATCGAAAACCTGACATGGAGGTTTTGGGTACGTATCTTGCAAATCCGAAAAAACACTCAGAAAAGTAGATTTTCATTAGGAGGGGGACATGGACTATGCTCTGTCTGTTCGGCAGTATTTAGATCAGACTTCTTCGGATCACTGGATTGGGAGGCGGAGCACTATCGAATGGCCACCACGATCAACAGACCTTTCGCCGGTAGATTTAGTTCTGTGGGGTCATTTAAAAAGCAGAATTTACTCTACTCCTCCTGCATCACTCGAAGATTTACGGCAACGAATCACAAATGAGTGTCGCCAAATCACTCAATAAATGCTCTACAATGTTCTAGAACATTTCCAGCAGAATCTATATTATTGCATGGAAGCTGGAAGTGCCCATTTTGAGCATATGCGAACACGAGAATAAAGTAACTTAATTTAATATGGTACGTCCAAATTAAACGAATTGTACAGCGTTGTTTAGAGAATTCTAAGATCTTCCAATCGATGTGCCAGTTCCCTGTTGAAATTCCAAGGGTTGTTCACCCCTCTGCTCCCGGGTTGAAGTGACGACGCTGTAAATGGGGAAAAAACTGCCCCGCTCCCAATAAGAATCGACTATCTGAGCATTTTTTCCGATTTGCAAGATTAGTATCCAAAACCTTCATGTTTTCGATGGGCCACTCTGTATACTCGTATACAGGGTATAATTAAATAAGTGAAAAACATTTCTTCTTTCATGCAAAGAATTTTCATTGGAGCATCCCTTGTTAAGATACAGTCCCTCAAAGAGGGTACATAAAATTTCTATAACAATTTCTTTTCACAAGCACTAAAAAAGTTACAATATTGAAATCAACCTGATGTTTTGTACTACCTAAAAACACTTAGCCAGAAATTTATTTAGTTTACCCCATTGTTGTGAGGGGTGGAAACGCAAAATATGGAACTAATCTATCTAGTACGTCGCTATTAACGATAGTGACAATTGAATTGGTATGACGCTGACAGTTTGTATCGAGAAGTACGAACAACACAGCTTGAGGAAGCAGTACTTAAT
Source organism: Leptinotarsa undecemlineata (assembly GCA_015342065.1). Classification (NCBI taxonomy): domain Eukaryota; kingdom Metazoa; phylum Arthropoda; class Insecta; order Coleoptera; family Chrysomelidae; genus Leptinotarsa; species Leptinotarsa undecemlineata. The sequence continues at coordinate 13,107 of WOGP01003069.1, forward strand.
TTGATTGACGAACAGTACTAGAAAGATTGCTTTCTAGCTAAATAGTGATCATATGACGGTATTTCCAATTTTAAAGGAACAATTCTAATACCCTTTACCATCTGCGACGAGTACAGGTACTGTTACCGCGAGATTTTCCGAACCGTCTTGAGTTTTGCAATTGGAAGCTGGAAATGATTAGAAAAAATTGTAACTTTCTGAAAACAATAGAATTCACAGACGAATGTAGTTTTTCTCAGGATAAGATTATTAATTTTCATAATAATCACATATGGGCTGATGAAAATCCTCACGTTATTGTCAAGAACAGTTTTCTCTTAACCTGTGGCTCGGAGTTATTGGGGATGATTTAATTGGGCCTCATTTTCTACCTCCTCAATTAAATGGTGAGGCATACATTCAATTTTTAAGAGAATTAATTGCATCCAGTACTGCTGGAGGAAGTTTCTTTGGGCATCAGAAGGGATATGTTTTTTATGCATGATGGGGCTCCCGGCCATTTTAGTCAAGTAGCACGTCAGCATTTAACTGAAACATATGCAAATCAGTGGATAGGTCGAGGAGGACCACAGAACTGGCTCGCTCGATCCCCGGGTCTCAATCCTCTCGATTTCTCTATTTGGAGCCATTTAGAGCATTTGGTTTATCGTACTCGTGTTCGCGATGTAGAGTATTTAAGAAATCGCATCATCGATGCGTGCAAGGTAATCAGAGAGACTCCAGGAATATTGTAGCAAATAGGTGGCTCAATGCGTCTAGACGCATGTGTAATGTCTGAAGATAGACATAGACATAGAACATTCACTATGATTTCTACATGTTGTGTGTTTTGTTATTAATAAATTAAATCGTTTAATGCAGGTACTAACTACAAAATAACAATACATCCAGTTTACATTTATGACGATGTATCTCTGTAGTGGTTCGTAAAATAATTTTTTGCTGCGAACTGGTTTATTTCGGGCAAAAACCGAAGAGAAGTTTTTTGTTCAGAATGAAACAGGCTATCGTAAATACATTTTTGAATGGTAAGCAAATAATAAGACAAAAAGTTACATTGGAAATACATTTTAGGGGTTGCGTTTTCCACCCCTTACAACCATAAGGTAAACCAAATAAATTACTGGCTAAGTGTCTTTTTGGTGATACAAAATGTCAGGTTAATTTCAATATTGTAACTTTTTCAGTGCTTGTGGAAAAAATTGTTATACAAATTTTATGTACCCCCTTTAAGGGGCTGTATCTTAACAAGGGATGCTCCAATGAAGTTTTTTTATATGAAATATTTTATCTGTTTTTCGATGAGGAATCACCTCCTTAAATGTTTTACATTTATTCAGTTACATCCTGTATTTTCACTCAATTTAGATTAGGTATACCTATTCCCCTCCCCCTGTATTCTACTCTGTTAAAAAAATTAGGTGAAGACTCATTTTCTCAAAAAATATTTATGCATCAATTTCTATTTTGTGTCAGTGTTTTTTTCTCAGTCCTCCAAATAGTTGTGATGTGCATTCTTTGGTATTTCCTTGAACTCTTCAGCCATTCGGTTTTTACCTCCTCAATCTTGGGAACAGGAGAAAGTCACCTGGGGCAAATCAGGTGAATGCGATGGCTAACGTATGATTATGTTGTTGTTTTTACTCAAAAAAATTACCAACAAGCAATGAAGAGTGAGCAGGTGCATTGTTTTTCCACAAAACCGGACATTTTCTTCGTATCGCTTCTCGCAAGCGGCGCAAGATGATAGTCCTTATTGACTGTACGACTATGTGGCAATAACTACTGATGCATTACAAGTCTAATCAACAAGTTCAAAAACATGAAAAATAGAGATAAAGGTCCTAAAAATATTAGCGATAGCTCATTCGATTTGGAATCACCTTTAGAAAAATGTTTTGAAGGATTTTGGTGCAGGCAAAAAATTGCAATTGTTATTAACAAAATGGGAATAAAAAAATGGTATTTAGTTTTTCGTTAATAATTCAAAAAATATTAAAATTTGAGCAATTTTGAAAAAAGTTCGTTAAAGAGGAGGAAATTTCCGATAAAAAAGTCCCGATTCCCGAAACTATATTATTTATCATTTTAATTTGACGTTGAAAATAGGGTTTCGCGCGGCTGTTACGGCATGCGCACGCTGCCGCTAAATAGAGTTTATCAAAAGAAATAATTTTTTTATAACATAATCTTGTATCTTCTTAACACTTGAATAAATCGAGTCCAGTAGAAAAAAAAGTTTCATCACCATTTTTCAAAAAGTTATTCAATTAATTGATATATGTAGCCGTTACTACGTGGTAGGAGATCAAGAATAAAGTTTATTGTGTAAGTAAGTTTGAAAATGTCCATATAGGACGAAGTATATTGTGTAAGTAAGTTTGAAAATGTCCATATAGGACGAAACTGCAGTAACGTTATTTACAATTGGGTCATGCTTATCAGAAGGGCACCAAGCGACATCTGCGTAGTTTCGAGAAAACGTCGTCTGACGTTGCAACCTTGCAGACACTCACCTAATTACCTTCAAATGACAATATTTATTGATAATCGATGAGAATAATTCAATTTACTTAATTTCTGAAGGAAAGGGTCTCAA